>PVKU01003239.1:0-186778 GCA_004027475.1 Anoura caudifer
TTTTGAGAAATCCGCTGACAGTCTGATTGGAACTCCTTTGTAGGTGACTGTCCCCTTGTCCTTTGCTGCTTCTAGAATTCTCTCCTTCATTTGAATCTTGGGTAATGTAATTATAATGTGCCTTGGTGTGTTCCTCCTCGGGTCCAACTTCTTTGGGACTCTCTGAGCTTCCTGGACTTCCTGGAAGACTATTTCCTTTATATAGCCTAGGCAGGAAAATAGTTGCGATTGTCATTGGCATCAATTAAAATTACTGTGTGGGGCAAAAGTAGGTTTCTTGTCATTTGTATGGAAAATAACATAATAACTAATTAAGAACATGAGAAAAACTGTTTCATATACTCACAAATGTAAGCCTACTTTTGACTTATATTCCTCTACAAGTAATCGAATTCCTAACCATGACTTTAAAGGTAGGTGTATTTGAGTTTCTTTTCTCATTTTGCAGGAAGTCTGCAAGTGCATGAACAGATCACAGTGAACACTCTTTAAAAACTCTTCCAAAGGACTTTGGTTACATTTGAGCTAAAATAATACATTAAAGAATGGTAAAGTTTCATGGCTTGGTATCTTGCAAAGAAGCTATTTTTTAGTTACTTTGTTCGGTATATGTTTGTTTGAGGAATGTGATAAGAACCGGAGATTTTACAATGATGTAATTTATGGATAATCTAGGCATATTAAAGATAAATTTATAAATATTACTTTATTTTAATATATATCTGTAAAATATTCACATGGTATATAAAATACCAAATTATCTCATCAGGGCAATTTTTGAGTCATTTATTTTTCTCTTAAGTTTACTGTGAAAAGTGATTTAAAAAAACTTTTCAAAGAAGGGAACTAAAGTAAAAATATCAGAGGACGTCAAGTTAATTGTCATCTCAACTGAATTGCTTCTTTTATCTGGGTCACACACACTGCAAGTAGTTGATTTCTTTTAATGGGTGCATTTCTTTCTATGTGCAAACATATTTTTAAACACATGTCATTGTGTGGCGTCCATACATTACTCTACTAAAAATATGCAGTATTTTTGTACTGGCAAAATATAACATACTGTGTTATAATATAAAAGGTACAAAAAGTATACAAAACATAGACTACCTTATATTTAAATGACTGTTTTCCTTCCACTGTGACCACTGCCTTTCCTTCATGTGTCCTTAATTACCAAACAAAACATTTTGAGATTTTATTTATGATCTCCTCCATTTGAAAAATTCCATATATAAGCAAGAGAAAGCACAGTGGAGGCTTAAATACTAACACACACGCCGTGGCAGAGCTTGGCAGGAAGGCTGTTTGTTAGGGGGGCTGTTTGACATCAGCCCGGGGGAGGGAGTGGTGGGGAGCAGAGGTGGACAGAGGGAGAAGTTCAGCTGCAATGCAGGTGCAACAACCCCTCTCTTCTGACCCCCCAGGGAAACTCTGAAACCAGAATGGCCTTTCTGATTTGTCCTGGGCTGGGTGGACATGGCCGGGGCTCTGTCTGTCAGAGGGGCAGGTTCTCATGCAAAGGAGTGCGCTGCAAGTGAGCAAATCCGGGAGGAGGTGAAGGCCCTCTGGGACACCGCTCTCAGCAGTTCTTCCAGAAAGTCCTTCCCCGAAGGAGGCTGGGCAGAATGCATCAGAAACGTGGTTCATGCCCTGTGCTTCTGTGGTCACAGGTCTGGCTGAGAAAATAACAATCATGCAAGAGAGAAAATCTTATACTGTCTGGGTAATTTCCTCAACTTTCTCTACTCAATCATAAACTGAGGTTCCTTAATGGGCTTCAATTTACTGTCATCTTGTACTTTTAAGAGATTCATTTTAAAAACTGATGTTCAACTCAGTATAAACAATATGCTGCTCTGGCTACTTAAAATTAAATAAAAATGAAATGATCTTTTACAACCCTAAGTAGTGGACTTTCAAAAGAGAAAAAAAAAAAAAGCAATGCCACCAAGGAAGAAAGCATATCTAAGACACATATCTCACTGCCTATGTGGAAGATTCTAATGTGCTTCTGAAGACTATTAGTACTCTAGACTTTACCGTCTTTCCTGGAAAGACATTTCCTGAATCACCTTTCTCTTCACTATTTTATCTACATTTGATAATTCTATCATGTCTAATCCGAATGTGCAGCATGGGTTTCTTATAAAAGGTGTCATGGACATGGGCAGCAATGGGATGGTTGCAGGGTGGGGGAATGGCAGAGGTGGTAGAGGGTACAGAGGGGATAAATGGTAATGGAGAAAAATACAATAAACAAAATACCCTGGCTGGTATGGCTCAGTGAATTGAGCACTAGCCTAAGAACCAAAGGGTCACTGGTTCTATTCCTGGTCAGGGCACATGGCTGGGTTGCAGGCCAAGTCCCCAGTGTGGGGCACCCAAGAAGCAACTACACATTGATGTTTCTCTCCCTCTCTTCCTCCCTCCCATCTCCTCTGTCTAAAAATAAATAAATATCCCTGGCTGGTATGGCTCAGTGGATTGAGACCTGGCCTGGGAATCAAAGGGTTGCTGGTTTGATTCCCAGTCAGGGCACATGGCTATGCTGCAGGCCAGGTCCCCTGGACCTGAGAAGCAACCACACATTGATGTTTCTCTCCCTTTCCTTGTCTCCCCTTCCCTTCTGTCTTAAAATAAATGAATAAAATCTTGAAAAATAAAAGTAAATAAATAAAATTGTTGAACAAAATAGCCCAAGAGGAATTAATTGTTTTCATGTATGACTCTTGGCAGTCTTGAATATGTGTTATGGTGGACATTTGTTCATTCAACTTTTATCATGAGATTTCTATGGAAAAAGGAGGGGTGAAATGAAGAAGCATGACATTTGCCTTCATCAGGCTTGCTACTCTAACAGTAGAAACAGTCACACAAATAAACATAAATTATTAACTGATAATGGTTATAGAGGTGGAGTGCTATGAGGCCATATAATAATGAGAATTAACCTATTCAGTGAGGTTAGTGAAGTCTCCCCTTTTATTGGGGACTTGGATGAGCTAATCACTCATTCTCTAAATTAAATTAAATTTAATTCTATTGAAATCACATGTTCAGAATGATGAAAATTTCTGTTTTCCAGGGATCCTAGTCAGATCCTAATGCCTAAGTCCTTCCTCATCTTGATTAAAAGTTTCCTGTCTTAACAGGCACTGTTCTAAATTATCACGATTTCTTAGTCTTCAAGGCCTACAGCCTCCTACTTAGCATTACTTTTCCTCCATATTCTTAGGTTTTATTCAACAAAAGCCACTTAATTATACCTTGAGAACAAGGGAAGCCCAAGTTGACATGAATGAGACCATGCTTTTCCTTTGAGTTAGGGGCAGGGACTAGATTAAGAGGCTGAAAGAAATTTTACTTCTAATTCCTTTACCACTTCCCTTCTAATAATATGAAGCATTGAGAATAAAACATACATGGTTATTTCAATGAATTATTTTGCCATTAATTTAAAATATACATATTAGTGCATACATTAGTGTTAAAATCTATTTAAAAAAATGGCTACAGCAATGAATGAGGAGGAAGAATCTCTGCCTTACAAGAGCTGACATTTCAGTGAGAAAGGTATTTTAACCTTTTAGAAGTTGACCTGACCAAAAGTAGAAAAACACTTTCCCAAATTGTGTATTAGTAATAAGTGGGCATAATATCTGAATTTTTTTCAAGGGCATATTTTGAAAGCCAATGACTTGCTTGCAACAGAAGTAGAACATGGCTTTTATTTATTTAAAACATGTTATTTAAAATTTAATTTATTTGGCATCTAATTTCCTTCCCCTTTGTCAGTCTTTCTTTTGTTATTGTAATTATTAATTGCCTGCCTCTTCTATTTAGTTGTGTCTACATTGCTCTCTTTTAAATGTTTTGTTTTGATTTTAAATTAGTTTCTTGATTCTCATCAGCTTTCAAGAGGCTTGATTGTAGTTATATTCATGTTCAAGAGAAGCAGAAAATGCCTGACTATAAATCACTCAAATTCAATTTTTAAATATCTAAATTATTTCTGACCTATTTTAAACTTTGATTTTCTTTCTACTTCTCATATCTTTGTTTTCATATTATTTTAAATTCCTTCTTTAATTTCATTCTCCATTTTTAGTGACATTGATAAATTATATTATTCACCACTTTCTCCAGAAAGATAAATTAAAGGAATTCTTCCCATTTATTGCCTATCATCTTTGTCGATATGTAAACGAAACAATCTTTTGAAGAATAGAATCAAATGAGATGCAGCAAAGGTCATGTGATGGTAATATAAATTCCATTTGAAATGGCATGGAATAACAAGTAATCAATTTTTGTGAAGTACATCTGTGGTTTAGATCAACTGAATGTACCATAGGCCTGAAATACATGATGTAGGAAACTACCCAAAAGAACCAGGATGGATCCAGACAAATCTAGCACCAATATAGGTAAAGGTAAAACTTATAGTTAATCATGTTCGTACATTAAGATCAGCAATTTTTAAGAGACAAAAATCTTCTCTTTTCATCATCATTATCATCACCACAAGATTCATTTATTAATATATAATAGCTTATTTTATTTTCTGTGTCTCCTAATAGACATCAGTTCTGCAAGGAAAGAGACTGCATTTTAATTTTATCTTCTTTTTTAATCCCAACATGTTGTGTATTACCTGGTCCATTGTAGGTTTTCATTAAACTTTGACACATCAAGGGTAATATTTCCACTGGATGTTAGTAAATAAAAAGTGACTTTTTAAGGAAAGTTGCAGGGAAATAATAAAGCTGGCTTACAGTGATTCTATCAAAGAAATAAAGTCTCCTCATACAATACCATTTTGAGTGGCTGCAGGGTTATTTCCAGGGTAGTGGGACTGGTAACCTGTAAACCTCCACCAAAGTGCCCTTAACCCAAGGATGTCTGGTCCCTGGTGGTGCTCCATCCTGGAGAACAGAGACGGTGGATGCTCCCCATACGCATCTGCAATTCCCATAGAAATACAAAGACAGAAATCTCTCCCAAAGGCAGGGAAACTAAAGAACAAAAATCATTTTGCTATGAAAACAAAGCACCATGTTTTTGAACAGAAAGGTTTTGCGTGGGGCACTGGGCACGCAATGCAGTGTGCAGAAGAGGTTTTGTTGAGTTGTACACTTGAACCCTGTATGGTTTTGTGAACCAGTGTCATCCCCATACATTCAATAAAAATTAATGAATCAAACTATGCAAATTGGCATGTTTTGGACTGGAAAAGCAAAACGCATCCTTTAGAAACAGATATTCACAATTCTAGAGGGGTTGTCTTACCAAAACTGAACACCTCACATGCCAAAGAAGGCTTTTAGTTTGTCTGAGCTTTTAGCAGGAGACATTTGAACTGCAGGAGAGGAGGAAGATATGTGCAAAAAGTACTTGAATAGCAAAGTGAATATAGGTAGAAAGTGCTTCCTTTCCAATCAACGCCAGGAATTCACAGTGGCTTTGTGTCCCACTTTTGTCAGAGAAACACCTATCCCAATAGCATCAATTTCAAGGGCTCCAAACAAGAATACTGCTCTTGTTCTGTCAGAGGAAGGAGAGTTTCACAAAAAGTAATAGGAATCAAAAGGCCTGTTTCCGTGGCTCTGATCCTGCTTCAGGTGAGATAACGGGGGACGTTGACATCTGTGATGAAAGTCCAGGGAACAAAGGCTCTCGTGAGTGTGGTTTACGGATGTAGCTGAAGCTGTTATGGTACCTGTCCTCATTCAGTCACAGAGCTGAGAATGGAAAGCCTTATTTATTTTTTTTCCTGGAGTTTCTGGAGAGAAAAAAATAGAATCTGAGAAAGCAACCACAAATAAAAGAAAATATATGTTACTATATTTACAATGGTTTATAATACGCAAACACAGACTAGTACTTTGGGCAAACCCCTTTCCCTTCAATGTACTATGTTTTGCATTTCCCTTGACAGTTGATGTAATATTGTAAATAAATTTGTAAAAAAAAAAAACAGCAACAACTTTGTCCTCTTATACAGCAAAAGAGTTTTAAAACATTTACATTATACCTATTTTGAAAACAACGATTAATGGCAAACAATAAAAGCTGTTCATAGAGCCCAGCCCGGTGTAGGTCAGTGGATTGAGCATGGGCTGCACCAAAGGGTCACAGGTTTGATTCCCAGTTGGGGCACATTCCTGGGTTTTGGGCCAGGTCCCCAGTAGGGGGCATGCAAGAGGCAACCAGACATTGATATTTCTCTCCGTCTCTTTCTCCTTCCCTCCCCCTTCCCAAAAGACAAAGTTATGTCATCAAATAGACTGTAGATTTTGTTTATAAAGTCAGAAACAAAATTATGCTACACTTACCACATAAATTTTATGCATATATTACATATACTTCATCATGTCTTTATAAAAATAAATTTTAAATTTTTAAGTAAGCATGTTTATTGCTTATATCAGCATGAATGAATTTAATATCCCTGATATATCAATGTAAAATATCAATTATACATTTAAAAATACAAATTTACTCAGCATCTTTTAAATTTATACCACTTGAAATCTTATAATGTCATACAAGAATGGGGCTATTTATACCATATCTTGAGATGTCGAGATAGGGGTTCCAGAATATTGTTTTTCTGCATGTAAATATATTTCTTATACCACTAGGTTTATGAATTTATGAATCCCTGATTCATAAATCAGGGATATTTCTTATTATTCAATTTAATTAAAATTATTAAAATATTTTATATTTCATATTAATTCAGATATATATGACATTTGACTTTTAAAATGTCTTTATATAGTCAAGGTTTTCAAAATTTGGTTGAATAAATGAACTCTCTTTTGATTAAATAAAACATACTTTAAAATTTTTATTCCACTTACTCTTGTGTGAAATTCTGCCATCTCACTTACCAATGTTCATTTTTACTTTGAAGTTTCCTGCCAAAAATTTCTCCAGAAAAAAAAGATATATACATATACATATACATATACATATACATATACATATACATATACATATACATATACATATACACATATATGTGAGTATAAAAGGAGACAATACCAGAACATTTCAGTAATTCTAGAATCACAGTTTCTTTTAAAAAGAACTAGACACTCGTTGAGTTGACTGTGAAAATCAACCAGGATAGGTTTAGGGATGCTAATATTTCACTCTTCTTTATTCACTGTGAGAGCGTTTAACTCAGGAAAGCTAGTCACTCTCTTTTATTGAATGTTCGCTGGGGTGTCACAGACAGAGACAGGGAACACATCGCCCTTGCTTGTGCCTGTGCCGTGGTGCTGACGCAGGACCTTAACCAAGCGCTCAGCGCCAGCTTTTATTTATCAGTCAGCTTGCCGAGCTGCATATGTCTGAACTGCGCTGCTTGGCTAGCTCTGAATGTTCGAGCTGTAAAACCTTAATGCAGGGATTAGTTCCGTGAGAAGCTGCACAACGGAGCGTGCTTTCCTCGCACAAAGTAATCAATACCAGAATGCCTTAAATGAAAATTAACTTGGTTTGTGTCTGTCACATACAAAGGAACAAATACACCCAAATGCATCTTGTCTATTTATCTGTTTGGATCGTATTTCAAATGCAGCTTTAAATAGAAAAGCGATTTGAAGGTGCATTTCAGTGTCTGATGTAAATTTTGGTCAGGCATGGCATTGTTATCAACTGAGCACAAATTAACCTTTATTTTTAGGTTGCTCCAAAGTACATTATTGTGTTAAAAAAAATCCATATGGAAAACAGAGAGCAGCTGAGTGATCATTGGCTAATTACTTTCGCACTCTTACCACAGTGTGTGAGTACAGAGTTCCTGAGAGACAGCCAGTTATGACACATTCTCACATCCCGGAGAGATGACACATTGACATTACATGCAAATCTGAGGGAAGTACAGTTCAGCCCGACGCAGTATGTGCTGTGTCCACGCCATTCCGTTTTTTGCATAGCT
This sequence comes from Anoura caudifer, assembly GCA_004027475.1. Lineage (NCBI taxonomy): Eukaryota > Metazoa > Chordata > Mammalia > Chiroptera > Phyllostomidae > Anoura > Anoura caudifer. The sequence goes on from PVKU01003239.1 coordinate 7,955, forward strand.
TTGCAAAGAGTTCACTGAAAAAGCAAGTGAATGCATGTAAATAATGTCTTTTTGATCATGACTTTTAAAAATCTGCTTGTTATGGAACCTCTTTTTATCCTTTTTAATGAACAGAACCCCGGGGTATAGGCGGAAAGGAATGAGAGAATCACATTATTTATAACAGGGAAAGCTAAAAGCCCATTCACCATTGTGCTGGTTATTTAACTTCACCTGTGTGATTCTGTGGCCCTTTCCCTCATTTAAGGTGACATTATATTAGCAATGAGGTGCACCTCATTGAGGTGCACAAGCAGAGGTTTGCTTTTTTACTCTGAGCTTTTTCTTGACCTTATGATCCTGCCATCATTCTTTAAGTAGTTAGCATCTATTAACGACTATCTGTCACTGCCTGTGTTCTCCATGGTTAGGTGAATCGGAGAGTAAAGTGATACGAGAGGATATTTCATTTCCTCTCTAAATCGAGAAGTTTTCAGTTCTCACTTGGTATTTTCAGATTTCTGGGATTCTTAAAGAATACTAAATAGACAGTGTTAAACACTGAGTCTTAGCAACGTGATGCAATCTATGTACTTTAGTTTCCTTGAATGATTTGTATGAAAAAAAAAAGTCTTCTAATGATATCTGTATTTTCAGGGCATAGGGAAAGCAAATCTAAGAAGCAGCTTTACAAATTGATGATATGCATTGTCCATAATTTATCTCCTGTAATAGTGTTAGTCTGTCCAATATAATACCTAAGTTACTGTCAGATGAGTAAGCAGTAAAAGCAGTTATGCTGAGAATCTAGCCTCTCTTTCCCCATGAAACCAAGTCATGTGCCAACATTAGCTGACCATGTTTTTGTATATTTTCTGAGAAAAATAAGTGGACAGAGTGAGTGTATGCTCTTTGCTTCATATCTACTTGGGAGAGAAATCCCAACCTACCCAGGCATTTCTTTTCTATTCCTTAAAGAATATAGTTGCCTTGATTTGTGTTTTTTGTTCTTTTAAAATGATAAACATAATTACATATAATATTCTTTAAAGACCTTACACAATGCTAGTAATAAATAAAGAATAATAAATGTTTAAAAATTAAAGGTATGAATGTGACACTAGTTTAAAATATCATTTCAGAAATAAGTGGACATGACATTAGTTTATTCTAAACTTTCCGGAAAAATCTCAGAATTTCAATTTTTTTTATTTTGAGCTACATAAAACTCATACTATTTACATTAATGTGGATAACATTTCATTCCATGTAGCTAGATAAATTCCTAGTATCTTCTAGCATGAGTGCCAAATTTCTTCAAATCCACCCCTGGCCTTTTCTCCACTCCCGCCCTAGTGGGGTGGGGAAAGATTCTCTGAGCCCACTGCTCCCACTCGATATTCATCCCAGCACATTCTGCTGTTTCAGAGCCAGAGACAGGGACTGTGCCAGCTGAGTCACAACCACTGAGTTTAACCAGTGGTTAACCAGCTGATAGCATAAAATTGGGAAAGATAAACACCAACAAAAAAAATCAGTTTGAGACAAACATATATAACAGATGGCACTAATAGATTTGAAATTAGTTAAATATTTTGCATTCTCTTTTTCCCATTCCAATGGCTAGTACTTTGGCGTTATATAGGTATCAGTTTATCTCATGGTAAAAGACACACATGCACAAGATCCCTATTACATTGTAGGCATTTGAACTTAGCTATGGCCTTTATTTTTATAAAAATGACACTTTTCTTTATATCAGAAATAGGTTAACATACATAAGCACTGTCATCAAAAACTAACCATGTAAATGAAGACATAGCACTGATAAAAATGAGCTGTGAACCACTTTATAAAACAAATTAACTATCAGATTAAGGTAATATAATAGTAATAAAAATGTAAAGGACGTAGCCCACGTTGGTGTGACTCAGTGGACTGAGTGCCAGCCTGTGAACTAAAAGGTTACCCACTTGATTCCCAGTCAGGGCACATGCCTGGGTTGCTGGTCAGGTTTGCAGTAGGGGGAGCACAAGAGGCAACCACACATTGATGTTTCTCTCTGTCTCTTTCTCCTTACCTTCCCCTCTGTCTAAAAATAAAGAAATAAAATCTTTAAAAAAATTTAAAGATACAGATTATAAGGATAATCTTGTTTTTGTAGAGTCAAACAGACATTTTTTTTTAAACTCCATAAAATTTATGGATGGAAGAAATGTGTCATCTCAACACTGGCAAGTTTTAAATTGAGTTAATAATTAGGGTACAAAACAAGAAATGAGAGATGTGGAATTCAGAAGGTATCTGATTAAGATCCAAAGACCACAACCAAACATTTGGAAGTTAAAGAAGATTGGAATAGTGACACAGTTCTCACAACCAGTCAAGTTCAAATAAAATGTATAACTTGCCTTTGGGCAGTTCCACTTACTTTGTTTGAAATTTCTGAATGTTCATTATCTCTGTGGTCAGCTGGTAACCTGACAGATTTCCTTGAACATTCAAATCCAGTAAGAAAAGCAGAAAAAAAAAATATGCGTACCATCTCTCTAAATTTCCTCTGCCGACTGCAACCCAAGAAGTTACTTCTGCCCAAGGAGAATGGGCCACCCATCCACTAGTTACTCAGTGAAACAACAGAAAGAACAAATACAGACTCATTTCTTGGGCGGATAAGTGTCTTATCGCCCAACTGGTACAAGCAAGACATACAAGGAAAAGAACTTCCTGGTTAGTGAACAGTTCCATCACCTCACATAGTTATGGTTTGTGTGTGTGTGTGTGTGTGTGTGTGTGGTGAAACATATAAATTCTACTCTCTTAGTAACTTTCAAATATATGATATAGTACTGTTAACTGTAATGGCCTTGCCATGTATTAGATTCCCAGAACTTATTCATCTTATAACTGCAAGTCTGTGCCCTTTGACCAATATCTCCCAATTTCCCAAATTACCCAGCCCCTAGAAACCACTATCGTCCTTTTAGTTTCTAAAGTTCGTCTTTTCTTAAATTCCACGCATCAGTGATATTATACGGTATTTGTCTTTCTCTGACTTACTTCACTTTGCATAAAGTTCTTGAGATCTACCCATGTTTTCACAAAACGGCAAAATTCCCTTCTGCTTAGAGCTGAATAATATCCCCCTGCTACATATCATTCTTCTTCCTTCTCCATTCGTCTGCTAAAGAACATTGAGGCTTCATCTTGACTATGATAAGTAATGCTGCAATGAATATAGGAGTGCAGATATCTCTTCAAGATTAGGGTTTTGTTTCCTTTGGCTACATAACCAGAAGTGGGATTGACTTTGTTGAATAGTCTGCGGTTGCTTGTAGCTCAGCGAGTTTCCTTAAAACAGCTATTTCTAATTAGTTATTGAGTGAAGTGCAGAGTACTGTGCCTTTGAATTTGCTTACTGGAAGATAATTCTGATCTTCTGTAGTGTCACATTTCCTTAAATTTTCATGTTTTTTTGAAGTTTTGTGTTGCTGTCTTTGTACTTAAAGTATAAGGAACCTTCTCCAGTTTCAACTGTCTGATTACAGAAGAAAAACACCTTCGTTCATTGTTAGCGATTCTGATGCCTTCTCAGACTCTGTGGATAGGTCTGCTTCATACTTCTTGCTCGCTGTTGTGGCAGAACTGTTAGGCTCAAATGCCTCTGACAGCCCTACGCTATCCAGACTGGGTGCTTACCGCCTCCTTTTTGCTTTTGCAAGGGCAGTGCTAAATGCTCACCGTTGTGTTCTCTCTCTGGTATGCAGATTTAGGCTGGCTTTCTGCATATGCTCATTAGCCGTTAGCCAAATCCTGCTCTCACCTCCATTGTAGGTGGACACCGGGAGCAGCTATTGAGTGTGGGATGTGTGCATGAGGCACACAGAGTACTAGGGGACTACAGTGAGGTGTCCAGGTGGCTCACGCGTAGGTCTCTCGATGAAGTTCCAGATGCAGTGAGTCAGATCTGCATCCCCTTGAAACCCTTCATTCTGGGCCCTGGCTGCCCTTCTGCCAGACACTCGCCAACCCAAGCCGTGCACTCAGGACTCAATATTCTGCACGGAGTGGAAGAGAAACGGCTCCCATTGGCAGTGTCCTGCTCAGCTGGGGAAGCTTTGCATTCACATGCTCTCACTCTCCTCCGTGGGAAAACCAACCGGCCAAGAAGGGCTCTCTTGGGTAATGAGCTCATTGCCTTTGGGGTTGCGTGACACAGGTGAAGTCCTGCTAGTCTTACCCTCTCCAGTGAGTCTGATTTCAGATTTCCCACTACAGCAGTGTGCTGGACTGGTTTACAGGATTACCGCGTTTACACAAAGGCTCTTGTCCACGGTGATTGTGCAAGTCAGTGTGTTCTCCAGGGAATCTTGGACTGCAGCCCAGAGGGCTGAGAACCAGTTCACGGGCCACTTCAAGGTCCACAGCCAGGACTGAAGTCAGCCTACCCAGTATCCGACGCATGAGTGTGCCGAACTCCTCCCAGATCCATCGGCACATGGGACTCCATCTCACAGTTCCCACAAAGGCACTTTTGTCTGAGGGTGGATACTAAATTGTTGTTCTTGAGAGGAACGAGGGGTGTCTTATTTATCAATCTTGCTGATATAATTCCTAATCATATGTTTCCATACATTTTCATGAAGATTTATTATTCACAACAAGGCTAAGTCATATTATGTATCTTAATTCTCAGAAAATTTAAGATAAAACCATCTATTTCTCCATTTATAATGATTAAATTTTTGCCTTATCAATCATTTTTGCCCTTGAAAAACTTGCAGTTGTGTTGCAAGAACAAATTAACTCATGATTGAAAGGGATATTTAAATCTTTAAAATTTTTAGTAATAACTATCAGACAAAATACTGCATTCATATAGACTTTTCCTAAAACATATAATTAAGAGGATTAAATTTTACCCCCTGTAATTATCTTAAGGAAAAGTTATAATCTAGTAAAATTTTGAACCATGCAAATGATAAACGATCAATTCTGCTTCAACAGCTAAAATTTCATGATAAGTGACCACAGAGCAATTTGAACAGTTAAGTGCATAATAAGAAAATGTTGCAAAAATCAATTGTGTAATAGATTGCATTTATCAGCTATATACTCTTTTCTTGAACTATTTTAAAGTGAGTAGCAAATTTATTGCATATTGCATCAAAATTAACCTTGCTTTGGAAGCTGACAATATTAACACTTGAATTTCTAGTGCAAAAAATTTAAAAGAATAAAAGTGTTTCCTCTATGGGAGTTCTTCAGTTCTCTAGCAATATGTTCCTGCAATTTGAAAAGCAACTGGATAGATATTTTTCTTCATTCTATTAGTTTTACTCTCTAAATGGTTTTACGTCTTATTAGAGAGAAGAAAATGTAAATTTTGATATCATTTTATAAGTATACATAATTATTAATTTTGTAGTGATTTCTTGGCAGTAATCTGTGTAAATGAGACCTGTTTAAAACAATCTGGTAGAGATATTTAGGTTTTAGCTAAGTTTAAAAGATGTTTATTCAAAGTAAATAAATGCTTATTTCAAATTAGTAAAATAGATAATAAACCAGTATAATTTACCCTAACTTCACCTTAAACAAAAAGAGAGACACAGATATCAACATTGTAATATGTGGTACACATGCTGTTTTCCCCCTCATTTCATTGTCAAGGTAGCCTGGCCCATCCAATACACAGATGTTGAAGACACTATTATAACATATAGTAGGACATTCTAAGAGTTTCTACCTTTAATCAATTGATGACTTAGATTTAATGTAAACTTTTACATCCAGTGTATTAGCAAAATAAATTTGACACATGTTCATAATTCTGTTTTGTTAGAGATTCCATACCATAACTCTCCCAAACCATTTCATATATAAAAAGAGTGTCATTATTGGCTTAGAAAGGCAAAGAACAGCTATTATCCCTACCTAGTCCAGAGAATTGAAATAGAGCTCCCATTTATAGTAAAGAGAAAAATACTGCCATTAATCAATGGGCACAGATAAATTTAAGTAAAATATCCAAGATGTTGCCCACAAAATAACTTTTCAATTTCATTTCTTCATAGGCCTAAAGGTAATTTCAAAATTGTATATGTGGTGGGATAAATGATAATTAAATGAGATATAACTCTTATGTACATTGTCTAGAAAAATTTAAAAAGGCAAACATTTGGAATAAATTCAAGATTAAAATAATAAATTATCTTTTAAGGTAATCGCATTTGAATGTTGAAAATTTTTACAAAGTAGTAACCTGTAGTTACTAAGAAGTATTCACTAATTTTATACTAGATGCTTAAACTTGTTTCAATGAACCAAATGCTAAAAAAAAAAAGTATAGCATCAGAAATTAAGTATTGTTGCAATGGGCTTAAGAACAGATGAGATTCCCCTGGGTAAATAATTGACTAAAAAGCATGTTGATAGAATTTAACAAACAAACAAAGACACAAATGATGGTGGGGAACAAGAAGGAATATAAATTCTTGTATATTTCACTAATAATCTAACAAAAAACAAATAAAAACAAAAAATTAAAAGATTTTTGTTTTCAATAATGCCTCTAGAAGAGAAACACTTCAAAAGAGATTTTTTTTTAACTTTACAATTAAAACCTAAGGTCAAGGGAAAAGGGGAAGGGTTTAGAGCAACAAGTATAAAGGACACATGGACAAAAACTAATGGTGGTGGAAATGGGAGGGGGGTGGGGAGGGCTGGGGTGGTGGGCTGGGATGGGAGTAGAAGACAGAAAACTATACGAGAACAACAATTAAAATAAAAAAAATAAATAAAACCTAGGGTCAGAGAGCACCTTTTTTCTTAAGAGTAAAATATCATTAATGACATGTACCTAGCTCACACTCTTCCAGCTATGAATTACGTTTTCCTTCTCATCATGAAAGGCTCATTTATGTTTATTTCCTTTATTAATTAATAACAAATGTTACATAAGACAGTTAATAACTATTAATTACCTAGTTTAGGAAAATGTGTTTTTATTATTTGAGGAAATAAATCACATACCTCAATATAATACATTCATTTCCTTTGTTTAGAATAATTTTAAAGATAATTTAATTTTATCTTTATACTTTTAACTATTTATTTGCTCAGATGTATGAAGTATGTTATCACTTCCTGTTCTATATTCAAAGCAAATTATAATAATGATTGCAGTAAAAACCTAACAACAGCAGACCTAATATATATTATTAAAGAATCATCTAACAACATTATATCTACTTACTTCCTTTTGATTGCATTATGTTTCAAAATTAGAGAAAAAGTAATGTTATGTATTATTTCTGCTAAGTTAGTATGAGGAAGAGAAAGGTTTTTCTCTGATTTATGTAAAGTTACATAAATCAGTTACACCTTCACAGGAAGGTGACAGATTAGTGGAGTATTATTCAAACAAATGTCTCCTAGACTTACGACTGACAGGGTATAAAATTCTACACAGACTTTGATGCCATTTATGTAGTCAAATCAGTAGAAAATGTCAGTTCTGTAAAAAAAATCCAAAATTTAAAGACATTTCAATGTTTTCATTATAAATAGAATCCGTATATACTTATTTAAAAATGAAGTCTTACAATTGTAGGCAAAGTATAAATAAATTATAAGTAAGGTGGTATAAAAGGGTGAAAGTTATTTTCCAGCTACCCTGTGTCCAGTGAAACTCCTTTTCTTTATACTAGTAAAGGACTTAGTCAAGACTGGACGTATATATTTACGATTTGTTTATTTTGGCAAACCATCCTGAAATGTTCTGAAATAGCTCTTACATTTTTCTTTTTAATCCCCTTTCTCCCCTTTCATTCCACTTTTCTGGATTTATATTTTCCTTGATTTTGCTCAAGTATTTTGTAAATGCCCTATGGTACAAAAATTTAAGGTGCTCTGAATTCGTAAAAATAACCGTATAATAAAAACTACCATCAAGTTAGTGACTACTATATACCAGACACTATGCAACTGTCTTATGTAATTTAAATATTTAATCCAATAACTGTTCCAGATGAATAATAACCCCATTTTATAGATTAAAGAAAAAAGAAAAAAATGGAATTCAAAGAATTTAAGAATTTTGTTCATGGTTATTGCACTCAGAACCAGAATTTGAATCTCATCCTATAAGATTCTAAAGTTTTTCAGAGGAGAAAAGTTCTGCTTTAAAATCGACTCACATAGAAAAAAGATTCTGGGAAGATGGCAGAACAGGAAGCACGAATAGTGATCGGTTTCTTCACTGAGACAATAATTGCTCTGAAAGAATCTGTCCGATGTAACTGTTTTGGAACTCTGGAGTATATTGAGAGTTTGCAAGTGTTAGGGTAAGGCTTAGAGTAGAAATTGTGCTTAATTTCTACCAATTTCACTTCTTAGCTCTGTTATATCCATCACCTGCCTCCCAGCTACAAGGCTGATTATGTTACTAAAGCTCAAAGGACCACGTTCTTTAAATATTAGGTATCTGTGCTCTAGTCACTGTTTACTGTTTCTGACTTCACAAGGGCACACAAAGCAGTGGGCAGCCATTGTTGTTGTACCTCCCCACATAGTTGCAAGTCCTTTCCCCACCAGCTAAAAAGTGATTTCCAGGAGATTTAAAAGCCAGTGTACTTTCCTCTTGCTTTCCATTTGTCTCTTTTCTTTCCTTTCTGGAGCCAGACATTAAAAACTAGAACATTCAAAAGCAACTGTATACAATAGTGCAGTTAGAAAGTCATTACACATGACCAGGGAAAGGTGCAGGCTTTCTAAAATATCAACTAATTGATAAACCTTATTCAAACCAAGTGAGGCTAAAAGAGAGGAAACACATTACCAACAGCATAAAATACACAGATTAAATCACTATGGTTTTACAGGTTTCAAAATACTGAAGGAACGTTACAGACAAATGTATGAGTACATTTTATAACTTAAAGAAAATGGGTAAATTCCTTGAAAGACAAAAATACAAAAATGTATTCAAGGCTCTGGTTGATGTGGCTCAGTAGACTGAGTGCCAGCCTGTGAACCAAAGGGTTGCCAGTTTGATTCCCAGTCAGGGCACATGCTTGGGTTGTTGGCCAGGTCCCCAGTAGGGGGCGTGTGAGAGGCAACCACACATTGATGTTTCTCTCCCTCTCTTTCTCCCTCCCTTCCCATCTCTCTAAAAATAAATAATAAAATCTTTAAAAAACATATTCAAGAAGAAATAAATACAATAAATAGTCATGTATCTATTAATGAAAATAAATTTACAGATTAAAATTTTCCCATGAAGGAAACTCCTAGCACAGATGGTTTCACTAATAAGTACCACGAAACATTAAGAACTATTATCTCACCATATACAATAATTAAGTCAAAATAGATCATAGACCGAATGGAAAACCTCAAACTCTAAAATATTTTTTGAAAACCATTGGGAATTTAGGTTTTTAGATATGATAAAAACACAATCATTAAAAAACCTACAAGTAAATTGTATTCCATCAAAATTCCCAACTTCTGGTCTTTAAAAAACACTGCTCTGAAAATGAACAGACAAAGGAAACTGGGAGACATTATTTGTAAATCACGTATACGATACGGTATGAGAACGCAGATTTTAAAAAGAAACTGAAAAATTCACAGCTCAGCAGTAAAGGAAAAAAAAAACAGTTCAATTTAAAAAACAGACAAAAGATTTGAACAGACATTTCACCTACAAAGCTCTATGGAACTAATAAGCATTCAACACATTCTCTACATCATTAATTATTAGGAGCATCCAAATACAGACAACAAGGTACTGCTACAGGCCTTTCAAAATGGCTAAAACTAAAAAGGCAGGACATGAAATGTCGGTTAGTATCAGCAGCTGTAATCTTGGAATATAAAATAGGGCCACCGCTTTGGAAAACATTTCTTGAAGTTAAGCATACACTTAAATAAAAGTATATCTCAGAGAAAGAATAAGTCAAAAATATTTCACTAATTTTTGATGTGAAATAGTAAAAAATGGGAAACACTACAAAACGTATCAATGTATATCATTTTGGAAACAGATGCACACCTTACATACAATGGCAGGCCTGTCCAGAAAGTATCCATCCACGTGTTATGAAAAGTAGAGACATTTATTGAAGAAAATATAAGATACAAGAAACATCATACATAGGAAAATGATGTCTCAGTCCCTTTCAAAACAGGCACCTTGGGGCCTCACGCAGTTCTCCCAATTGTCGTCAACTGTCCCATCCTGTTTTCCTGAATCTCATCGACAGTCTGAAATCTCTTCCCTTTTAAAGATGATTTTAGTCTTGAGAAAAGCCAGAAGTCACAGGTTGCCAAAACTGGGCTTTTGGGGGGCTGCATCACCTGAGTGATTTGATATTTTGCAAAAAAACTGCACACAAGACATGATGCATGAGCAGGCATATTGTAGTGATGAAGCTACCAGTCACCAGTTGTCCATAGCCATGGCCTTCTGAATCATCCAAATAGTTTCCATGGAGGAATTTTCAAGCTTAATGTAAAATTTAATGCAGATTTGTTGCTCTACTTGCTTAGTCATTTTGAATGTGACGGCCACACAGTATATGTGCTCACTCAATGGTGTCTACTGCCCCCACTGACTAGCATGGTGAAGTCATCATTGTTTAGTCAAGTGCATTCCAGCCTGCTCACCTTGGGTGCCAGGTTACATCAATGTCTCGCAAACAATTCTTGTTACATAAACAATGGCTGGACTTTTTCCAAACAGACCTTGTATATTACACTTGAACACTATTCAGAAAAAAAAGGAAGGAGCAAATTATACAACATATGTGACTTCACATAGTTTACTGAGGGACAGAAGCAAGTACGTACCCAGCTCCTAAATCACGAATACCATATTATTCCATGTACATAAAATTATAGGAAGTATGAGCTAATCTACAGTAACAGAACGCAGATCAGTTGTTGCCTAGGAATAGATAGGAGGCAAAGAGAGGTGGAGGATGTGAATGTGTGAATGTAAAAGAACAACAACAAAAAATTCAGGGGGATTTCCCACCATCTTGATTGTGGAGGTTGGTCAGGTTAAATACACATGCCAGATTCTACCAATTTGTATACTTTAAACATATTGTAACTGGTTGTATAACAATTATACCTCAATAAAACTGTTAAAAGTTTCAAATAAATTGTATGTATTAAATGGAGGTGGCATAACCAGCATGTATTTCTCCATCAAAGTACCCCTTCACCCTCAACTAAAGATGTCTACACTCTTCTACAAAGTTTTGTTCCTGTAAAAAAGCAATGTTGTATGATAAACTGACATTTGATCTTGGAATACAAAGATATAAATTATAGTCCTCATTTCACAATATTTAATGAATGACCCTGAATAATTAACCTTTACAATTTTTCAATTCTCTCAATTTGGAAGGCAGAGCAATTTTGAATTTTTATACAATTTAACACTGTAATTATAAAGTGGTCTATCATACTCTGTTGGTGTGAATTTTACCATTTGTGACTATAGTTTAAGAATTTTTTCCAGTGTCTCTCTACATTCCATCCAGATTATTTTAAAATGATAATTACTCTATGGAAACAGGTTCTGTACTAGTTAGGAAACCCAAATTCATAGCAATATATTATAATTATATACCTAGCCATAAATACACAATGCATGTAATTATATATTACATAAATAATACACATTGAACATTATATGTATCCTTATTTTCTTTAAATGTAACTAATAATATGATGTACAAATGATTTTCAGTTACCATGAAAAAATTAAAAATAGCAATCAGTTATCTACTTTTCAAATCCATAGGGTGTTTTTAGCAACATTCTTGGCATCTGTTCTTAGAACATTAGCCAAGTACTTAAATTCTGGGTATAGAACAAAATCAACCTGTTTCCTCAATTATTTCACATCTTCACAAGAGAAAGAAAGAGAGAAACTGAAGTATGTGTCTAGTAATTAAAACTTTTTTCACAGAAAAACTGAGAGTACCTAAAATATAGGTACTAGAACCTTTCTTTAAAATTTCAGGATAAGTACTGTGTTAAGAGAAGAGATTTAATCACATTAGTTTTATTGGGATGTGGCCAACGCTTTTATGTGTTTATCTCCCCATTCATAGTATATCATGCCCTAAAGAAAGGTCAATGGCATCAATTTTGGACTATTCTTGGAAACTGATAATTCATACTAATAAACAGAAACCCTCTGAATGGTCATTTAACAGGAAAAAATAAAAATAATGTTTTCCATAGATAATCTATAAACATATTATTTGAATTTATGTATTGTTAATGTATGTCCTCAGCTCATTTTTGAAATGGGTCATACAGAGACTTTAAAGGTATAGGAATGTTCTATATTGAATATGAATTGTTACAGTAAGCTATAGAATAAATTTAATTTACAATGGAAAATATATATTCTATATAATTAAATTCACTTAACTAGTTAATCCTGTTAAATTTGTTATAATAATTTGGCATTTTGACTCAATAAAATTGACAGACATTCTAGAAATCAAGCATGTATATATGTATATACATATAATACTCTTATTTTTTAGGAACATAAAGTATAGCTAAATGAAATGAAAGATCTTTAAAAAATATATTTTTATTTTAAGAACACATAAAATATGTCAACTAACTTATTTACTAAAATAAAACTGTGGATGAGCGATTTTTTAAAATAACAATCAAAGAGAGCAGACTTTTTAGGCTTCTCTGAGCTTTTAAATAATTTGCCAAAATACATTGTCTTTTCCATTACAAAACCTTATAATTTTAGAATATGACTAAGCTTTATAATGAATTTTTAACAAAGCATTTTTATATTTCAAAATATGCATATTAAAAAAGATCCTATTATGTTTGTATGTTCTCTAAGAAAACATTATGTTTCCAACATTCTCTCTAAGGAAAGGTTTAAACTTAGAAATCCTTTAATTCTAAGTGCATCCCTAAATCTCTAAAAGAGCCATTTTGGATAAAGAAGGTAAAAAATGTATTATTTCACAACCTAGTTTTGCAAAAGCCAGTTAAAATAATTTGTTAACCTTGAACATGTACGAGTTTCCACCTGTAGGCGTTGCATTTACTATTATTATAGATGTTAGAGATCCAATTTCTATTTTACTTATAATAACATGTATTTATAAAAATATATTTTATAGCATTCATTGATCAATAGCATTCATTTTTATTTTGTTTTAACTTTTATAGGAAACAGCAAATAGTTTCTCTCTATGCCATTTGAAGAGATAGCTTTAAGTAAAGCTATCTATCTGTAGAGCTCTTTTCTGACACCATAGTCTCTAATTCTAAATGGTTCTAAAGTTGTTCTGTATTCTTATGCATGGAAATGACATCTTTTTTGAGGATACATCTGATACCCCAACAGCTAATAAAACATATCTAATATTCTATGAATAATATCTTAGAATTTTCTAACACACAATAAAATTCGTTTTACAAGAGACAGAATTGTCATTGACCTTTCATCTGTACATAGTACTCTCAAGTAGTGAAATGCAAGTAACTTTTGGCCAAACCATACATAGTCTTAGTCATAATTAAGATTCTATTTATGGGTCCTCATCTCTAAAGAGCTTTCCCTGAGTCCCCACCCCATAGAAAATTCAGCTAAACCTTCTCTGCAGCATTCCATGAACTTGAACTCATGCCTAGTTATTCAATCACAGCCCGCAACTCTTGAGGACAGTCTTCAAACTTCACATGACTCCCTCTGCCCTGTAATCACGTGCTTCTGTATAGGATAGCTTATAACACAGTACTCTCTTTGGACACCTTCACCCAGTGCTTTTTTGCAATATTGATGCTCCATAAATATTTGAGGAATTAACATTTTCAGGTACTAACTACTGAATCTAATAACTGAAATTTACAGTTTTCCTAAGGATTATAAGTAGTAATCCAAAGTGGTTATATAAGCTTGACAGAAAAGACCGTTTTTAAAACTAAAGTGATACTTGCCAAATATAATTTTTCAAACTGCTGATTATAGTGGTTCTTAATTAAGCAAAACCTCCCTAATTAGCTCCATTTCATATTTGTATATTTAAGTACATGATTTGCAATGCGTAATTTGGTTTTATTTATACCTTTTTTATAAAGCTTCTATGTATTATTTCTTTTGCCATATCTGTTGATCCCTTCTTTACCTTGATGGCTAATTACATAAGATTATGATTTATATCTCTGACTGAGTAATTGTTATGTAAGTGTTGACTTGCATGACAATTGCACATTGAACTTTCTGGCATGAAAAATAATGCCAAAGTGAAATAAATGTATGTATCCAAAAATGTGAAGTAGTCGTCTACTTAATTCAAGAAAAAATAGATTGAAGTATCTATGGTTTTTTTTATTGTAGGGACTAAAGAATGTGTATATAGAAGAAAAGAGAGTAATATAACTTTACTTCCTAAAATAAAACTTAATTTCCGATTCTCCTGTTTGCAGCATTGATTGGATATGAATTTAGCATACCTTAAGTTGCACAGACTTTTTGATTGTATAATATGCCAGGCCTTCTGATGATTTTGTCAAGTGAAATATGATGAGACATGGACCTTAGCCTTCAGAAACTCAGCTGTGCAGTGAGTTTAAGTCACCTGCCATATTGATGTTCTTACATGCCCTGCAATGAATTATATAATAAAAGGAGCTTCACTGAGTTGTACGGAGTCTCATCACTTCAAAATATTTGGGATGGAAATGAAGTGCAAACTATTCTCCCATTTTCTGCCTCATATCCCTACAGAATTCTGGCTTTGAAAATTATTTCTCATTTTGAAATATGTACTACACTCCATCTATCACCAACTTTATATCATATTAAAATTTGACTTTACTATTATCAAGCAAGTACCCCATATATAAATATAAGCAATTAAAAATATAAAAATGCATCCTGGCTGAGGAGCTCAGTTGGTTAGAGCATCATCCTGATAAATCAAGGCTGTGGGTTTGTTCCCCAGTCAGGGCATATACAAGAATCAACCAATGAATGTATAAATAAGTAGAACAACAAATCAATGTTCACATGTTCTCTCTCCCTCCCACTTCCTCTCTCTTTCTAAAATCAACAAATAAAAAAAAATTAAAAGAATATATAAAAACAAAACATTAATCTGAAGAGTTGAAAAAATAAAAACAAAACTATGTACTAGCCACATAATAGGACCGTTAGAGGAGAAAGACCCTAGATTTTACAATTTTACATCTTCAATTATATGGAAGGTGTTGTACACGATACTGCTTTGTAGATTCACTCTAGATCAAAGCTAGGGGTTGTTATTGTTTCATAACAAGTTTCATAAAATTTCAAGCAGATTTCACAGTTAAAGTGTCAGGGAGAAATTGCACACGGTATCTTCGCTCTGCCTACGGGCAACCCTATTGCTACCCAAACACTTCTGAATGCGCCCAACAGTAATCGTGATGCAATAAGAGCTCACATCCTGGTTGTCACTTCAAAAACAATTCACAAGCATAAACAATTCAGAAGTAGAAGAACAAAGAGCCTCAAGGTAAGATTTTTTAAATGCCAGAAAAACGATCATCACTTTATGATTGGCACCTATGATTTTTCTGAAGTTCGCTTGTTCTAATATCAGAATTTTAAGTAGCATAGCTGTTTGTTTTCCCTGAACACAATATACATTCATCTTTATATTAGCAGTTGAGTAGAAAGCAGGTATTATGAAAAAGCAGGAAGAGAGCCCTGGTTGCTTTCAGCAGGCAAGGCCAAAGCACAGTGGATTGTAGAGAGAAGAAAACTTAAACAGAACAATGAGATGCTCAGCACTTGTGAGAGAGCTACCTGAGAAGAAAGCGTGTACACTGAACTGGAGGACTTCCAGTTCAGTATGTAAGGAGCTTGGAAGTCGCCGTGTCCTAACAAACAAGTAAAAACCTGAACAGAATGAATAACTAACTTTTTTGGGGGGGGGATTCCAGAAGAGAGGTGGGGGACACACAACAAATAGCTGCCGTTGGCTTGAAGAGACAGAGAAACAGACAGGTGAATATAGGAAGTCAGGTCCTACCTGTGCAGAGAGTTGGAAGGGAGTAGAGACCACTGCGGGAACCAACAGAGGTAGTAAGGAAGGTTCTAGGAAGTCTTTGTGAAGGCAAGTCCTCCCAGTCACTGACCTTGGTGCACTTGTTTTCTAGGTTGGGCATGGGCGAAGGCAAGAGGTATGTGTGCGTTGTGAGGGCAGTGGCATTGGCCTTCACCTCACCATACTTCTTAAATCTTGCTGAAAGTCCTGATGATCTTGCATACTATGCAGTGTCTGTCCTGCAGCCAGAGCTCCAGGGGTACACTCACCTGTTTACAGGCAGGTATCAAACTGGGGATCTTCCAATTGGACCTGAGGGTAGCAGGGAGAAAAACCCAAATTGTAATTGATAAAGTATTGGAGGGTCAGCATGGTGACGACCCTCAGTCTTAAAAGCTTCAGGGAGACACAGTCAAAGAGGAGCCCCCACAATATTGGGATATTTAGCTTTAGAAGATTGACCTAATTCCCACAATAAATATTGGTGGGGGGGGGGGAATTCCCTTGTGTTTCATGTAGGGAGAGGGGGGAATATCACCTCAAATACAAGTGGACACTCTGTTTTTAACAAGGCCTTTACTCAGGTAAACCATTTAATGAGAGCATATTGCCAAGGAATTCTCAGGGTCTCAATGAAGGGAAGGGGAACATCCAACTCCAGAGCCAACTCTAGCTGTCCAGTCTCACTTAAGAGGGAACATAAAACTGAGAAAATCCTGTGAAATGCACAGCCCAAAGACATAGGCTGACTAACAGATTGAGGCCTGGACATGGGACCCTAGAGCACTCTCCCTCACCCCACACCTCAACACCACATTATCAAAGGCTTATTTATAGGAAGCTCCTTTCACCCAGGACATCATATCCAGCTAAGAAGGAAAAAATTACAAAGGTATACTACAAGACAAAATTTGAAGAGACAGATCGAGCATCAGAACCAGACATAGGAGGGATGTAGGAATTATCACACTGGAAATTTCAAACATCTCCGATTAATATGCTAGGGCTGAAATGAATAAAGTGACAGAATGCAAGAACAGATGGCCAATGTAAGCACAACAGAGAAAGCCTAAGAAAGCACTAAAAATAAATGTCAGAGATAAAAAAAAAAAAGAACATGGTGGATTAAATGAAGACTACCTTGCTGGGCTCATTAGTAGACTAGACACAGCTTAGAGGAAGAAAGAAAAAAGAAGAAGAAGAAAAAAAAAAAAAAACCTCTGAGCTAGAGAATGTAACAATAGAACCCTTGAAAACCAAACAGAAAGAGAAGGAAAAATTGAAAAAAAAAAAGAGACTACAACTACAAAGAGTGTAACATATGTGTAAGAGCAAAATAAATGAGCAGAAATGGGCCATACCTAATAGGGGAAACCAGAATAGTCAGCCTTACATGCAGGTCAAAGTTGGTAAAGGAGTATATAAAATTGGCAGTGGTATAAAAGGTCAACTAGAATAAGCCTGAAAAATGCCTGCTAGAGAACATGGCAAAGAGCATATTAATGTCCTGAAGAAGTTTATTTTAGAGGATCAGTGAGCAAAAAAGTCAGAAGTGTGTGGGCTGAAGAATGAGTTGGAATAGATTAAGCAGTGGCATTAAATGTAGCCTTTCATGTCATCTAAGATACCACTGATTTCCCCTGAGCACTTTCTCTACCTGTTTTCCTTCTTGCTACTTTAATTTACTGTGGGGTTTTAAATTGAATAAAAGACAAAAACCTCTTTAATTCTTGCAACTGAGTCAGAGATTTAATTACCTATTTTTATTTTATGCAACTGATAATTTTCACTCGGAACATTTTAATGCAGAAAATGCACTGTAAATATTAACATCGAAAACATAGGCATCAATTGATGTTTGGCCTTTAAGCATTATAAAAAAATTAGAAATGCAGTTGTATGTATGTCTGTTTGTGTGTGTGTGTGTGTGTGTGTGTGTGTATACATACACACACATACCATCACAGGGTTATAGTGTCCAAACTTGAAAAAATTAAAAATGTATTCTTTTTTTTTTTTTTTTGCAAACAGACACTAAACTTTCAAAAGATAGATGGGGGCCTCCGTAAAATAGAATTATGTTTGGAGGGTGGGCCCTTGTAGTACAGGCCCATTTTAGTACAAGCTTTTCCAGCTGGGTGACTGTTCCAGGAATAGCTGGCATTGTTGTGAGAAGCTGCATTTGGCTTGAGTAACTTTCTTGAAGCTTTTTCCAATGTATTTGCCTATTTCAAAATGGGTGATTTATCAGCACACCCATCCACACTGTGCTGAGCGTTCAGCAGTTTTTGACCAAAAATGGCATGACCCCCATGTTCCACACTCCCTATTTACCCAATGCTGCCCCAAGTGGTTTTTTCCTTTAGTTTCCTTGGATGAAAAATTTCTCAAAGGGAAACATTTTGCTGATGTGGACATGGAAGATGTGAAACAAAAAGGGGCAGAAGCAATAAAAGGCATTAAAATCAATGAGTTAAAAAACTGCTTTGAGCAGTTGGAAAAAAGTTCTCAATAGGTGTATTGCATCAAATAGAGAGTACTTTAAACATGTAAGACTAAATACACACTTTTTATAAATAAATTCCGTTCTTGGTGGGTGCCCCCTCATATAAAGACCACCTTCTTTTTGCCTTTTCATATCCACTCTAGATGTTTTCCTCTGCTCACTGCTCTGGGAAATTGAACTAAATACACTATGTAAATACTTTTCTTTGTCCAAGAATTTCTGATTTGTTTAAAATTAAACCTGCTAAGCAATTAGAGCAAGGGAAGAGAATGAATGCAGGTTGCCTGAGATCTTTTCCCAGAATGGGAAAGAAAGAAAGGGAGGTAGGGAGAGAAAGATAGAAAAGAAGGATGGAATGAATGAAGGATGGAAGGAAAGAAGGAAGGAGGGTAAGAATGATTTAGGAGGAAGAGTATATGTAAATAAAGTGTTACTTTAACATTGGGTAATGATAAATTTCTCACTTGAATTATTTGTTGATAAAAATTATTCCCTTTCTTATTAACATCATCAATTGACTAACCAACACTGGAAATAAGGGTGTGCATCTAGAAATGTTCATCTTGTTCAGTTCTCAGAGTCAAATTTTTCACTAAGCTCTAAGCTGTAAACGTTTCTAATATATCTCTTACATGTCCCTTTGTATCCACCATGACTACCAATGGTTTGGGCCCCGCTCTCACTATCTCCCAAATGAAATATTGACCATGGATCTTGATTATCTCCCTGTCGTACAGTAGCTATTTAAATGAACTAAATGTTGAAATTAGTGAACTGAGTATTTTCATATAGTTCCCTGTGGAACATAGCATTTGATCCGTGTCTAGAAGAAGGTGAGACATTTACGTCTATGAATTTTGGGAACATGAAGTAACAGCCAGTGAAATGGCCTTAAGGTGAGAATGCACTTGGCATATTGAGGCAAGTCCAATGTCTGACTAGATTTGATTAAATAAGGGAGAGGATAGTAGGTGGGAAGGTTATTTCCATGCTGACAGATATCTCCAAAAGGGCCTAAGAAAAGCCTATTATTGTCTACCTGAATGGCCATTTACTAAGTTAAATATTTTTGTTATGGGTAGAGAAAACATTCGAGTTTTGAGTTAAATAGAGTTCCTATCACATTCCGTTTGTGTTTTAGTGTATAGGGAGGGTGTGTGTGAGAGAGAGACAGAAACAGAGACAGAAAGAGAGCTTTTATATTTTTTAAGTTTGAACTGAACTGCTTTGGTTAAAGTGATAGAGGTGGGGGGGTGATTGCAAACTCTCAGTATTTTTGATATTCATTACATCGGTCATCTTATAGGTTCCAAATAGCACAGTATGATAACTAACTCATATAATCCAAAACCTTGATGATAGATTAAATCACAACTTACTTTTGGAAATTATTTAAGATAATTATATCTGACATAGAATAAGTGAGAACCATACGCAATTAGCTACAAATGAAATTGCATGCAGAAAGTATGGTTGCTGTATGCTTTTTAACAGTCCGGCTTTGCTTCATGATGATGAACCGTATGCAGCATGTGTTTAAAATGAAGTCAATGGGACAGACTGAAGTGACTGGTAACTGATATATAATAAAATCTCCAAATGTAGATTATGTTATATGTAAAATCAATTGCCAAAAATTTGAAAAGTGCCAATAAGAAAAAAACTGAATTTAGTTTATCAGGTCTGGTTTTAACTAGGAGATAGAATTTTACCTAAACTTACATATAAGATGCACAAATATCACTGACAACAATGGAATTTTCTAAAGTTTGTGCGGTATCTAAAAAAAATTCTATATGCATAAAAGAAATGGCAACTAATAATATTGTTACACATATGAAGTCATGTTGATATCATGTCCTAAAATTTAAGAACTTATAAAAATGAAGATTTTGAAAAAAGAAACAAAGAGCAAACATCTATTAATCAGATGTTGCATCTGAAGTTGATTTTTCAATTTAACAGAAATCCCCAACCAGTTTGAATGTGTGGCAATTAAATATTTTCATAGACAAAATGTGGATTATATATATATATACCTTAAACGTATGAAATAATTATACGTAAAGCTCTGAGAAAACTATCATAGGACAAACTTGTATAATGTACTTATGTTGCATAAGGAACCACCCCAAAATCGGTGGCTCTAAAAGTAAGCATTTATTATTGCTAAAAAGCATATAAGCCTAATAAGATAAATTTGTGGTTGTAGTAATTCTTCTGGCTTCAGCAGTGCTTACTCATGTGTTAGGGTTAAGCTGGCAAGAACACTGCAGGCTGGCGGCTTTGTAATGCCATCACTCCGAGTGTGGAAGTTGCTTAGCTGTTGGCCAGCAAGTCTTGCTCTCGTGGCAGGGCATATATCCTGGAGAACAGTTTGAACTATGTAAGGCTTTTAAGGCCTGGACTAGCAAGACTCATTGGTACTCTACCACTCTGACTCATCACACTAGTCAAAACAAATCATAAGGCCATCCCAGATTCATTTTCACTGGGAAATAGATACCTTTTAATAGACCTATAAAGCCATATTGCATGGAGCATAGGATACAGAGAGGGAGACACTTTTAGAAACCAATTTATTATTATTTCTGCTACATACCCTCAAAATTCATGCCTTTCACACTTGCAAAGTACACTCAGTTTACCTCAAGAAATTCTAAAAACACATAATCAAATCATGACATCATGTTCAAAATCCAGAATATTATGATCTGCATCAGTCCAGGTAGAATTGTTCAGATGTAACATTTCTTGATCTCAGGACCTGCAAATTAAAAAGACAATTGATCTGTCACCCAACGCACCCATGAGACAATGATGAGCAGACACAGAATATCAACAATAGATAGCCATTTATCATGAGGGAGAATGAGAGGCAGAAGGCAATTACTGTGGATCCATAGACATTCTGTACTACTTCTGGGCATGCATTGCCAGGTTTCAATTATTATAAGACTAAAAGGTGTCTTATTAATAGGCCTAATTTCCGCTTCCTGGGCGTGTCTTCCAAGTACATGATTTAAAGGAATCTCAATTTCTCTCTTTTCAATATCCACCCCCCAATAATATTTGGATGACTTCTGCCATGTCTATAACTCCCTGATTCCCACATATCAAAACTGAGACTAATTGAACATTTTAGTATTAAGCTAAGTAAAAAATTATTATCTGCAGGGATCTACAACCAGAGTGCCCTATATTTTGACTAGACATACAGAGTGTTTAAATTTTACATTGACATTGGCATGTAAGATTTCTGTGAGTTCAATAACAACAAAAAATTTTGATAATGGTTTTACATTACCAGACCATGTATGTTATAGGCAAAATGCAACAGCCCTGAGGTGAATGGCTCTATTTGGACATTTTGACACTCCATCTTGGGAGATCTGAAACACCATATACTTAAACCGCAATGATTATTTTAATTTATAACTCCATTATTTCAAGTTTTGAATATAAAAACATATCATCAAAGTAGAGTCAAAGTTGATTTAGTGTTTTGGCAGATCATCTGGAGAATTCCTTGTTCATTGCCCTCATTGGTTACTTATGAAAAAAATGCTTATACAGAAAGATACATAGCTTTCTTGGGTTAATTTCTATTCAAAGAAATTTAGGGGCCAAGATACCTCTTCTTGCAAGTTTGAATAATATCCTGTACTCTTTCATCTTTCGGGAGACTGAGGCTCTTTGCCAACAAAACTCTTCACAAATTTTCAGGCTTCCTGTGAGTCTGATTGTAGTTAACTCCATCTAATGAAAGCCAAACAGGCTTAGAACAAACACGAGAACTCTGAGACATCCTGATCTTCCAACCTGGATTGACTCTGTGAGATGTAATGATTACAATGTAGCTAGAATTATCTAGAGTGTTTAGGTTTAATGATTCATAGCTATAATTTTCTGATTTGAGAAATTTTGCTTCTCAGAATAACGTCTTTAAAAAAACTAAAAAGTAAAAGAAAATGTTATGCTGGCTGGTTTGGCTCAGTGGATTGAGTGTCAGCTTGTAAAACAAAAGGTCACCTGTTTGATTCCCAGTCAGGGCACATGCCTGGGTTGCGGGCCAGGTCAACTGGGCAGGGGGCACTCAAGAGGCAACCACACATTGATGTTTCTCTTCCTGTCTTTCTCCCTCCCTTCCTTTCTCTCTCCAAATAAATAAATAAATGCAATCTTTAAAAAAATGTTAATAAAGTTTCAAGTGAACATTAGAGGCAGAAATACTTGTGTGGTAAGAAGCTAGAAAGAAGGAAGTTCAAAGAGGTAAGCCTTTTTAGTACTGTTTTCACCTCAAGCCATTTCCAGACTGGAAAGTGGTAGCTGAGAGACTGAAAAACAGAGATTTTGATAAACTGTTGAGGTCATGTAGAGAACATTCACTTCACAAAATGTCCAATGAAACAAAGCATTTGGGGGTTATTTTTCTGTTATTTCCGAGTTTTTCTGTTATTACCCCATGTAGGCAGATATTCAAAGAAATCCACAACTGTACTGTTTTCCCCTCTAGTTAGTCTCTTTTATAAGAATTGAAAGTCTTAAGTATATATTTCAGAGAATCTTTCCAGGAAGAATTTCTATTGCGAACCTGATAATAAAGGCTACGTGCCTGATTTTGAAGATAAGCTAGAAGAGAAGAAAGTCGTTGCTTCTGAGGCATTTAGGGCAGGAATACATTGGGGTAGATGGCTAGTGCTAGGTTGTGCCAGCAACTTTGTGTGAGGGTCCTCCCGTCCATCAGTAACATCAGTGCTTCACACAGATCAGATAACTGGCAGAATAATTCTGATTCCTGCAATTTCTGTGCTTTTTAGATTTGCTGAAGCTTTCGGAGATTTTCCCTAACCTCTGCTTACAGCGCCTCCCAGGGATTTTGCACAGCTTCTACTTCTTTAGAGGGAACAACAAACAACTGGAAAGCAAGCAAAAAAAATTCTCTTGGTGACAAGTAACACACCAAACAATGTCCAACTGTTTTGTTACCATTTACTGTGAAACTCCTCAAATTGTGCCCTTATTCTCTCAGTTACCCTTCAATAACCTAGCATGTCAAGCTCTTTCAGGTGCCTTTGCCTCCTGCTGCTGATCCTGCTCTCACTGAGGTCAGCAGTGATTACACTATTGCTAAATGTAATGATCAATGCGTATCCCTGACCTCACTTGACAGTTCGCTTCCCTTAGGTGCCCTTCACTTACTTGCCTTCTAGGATGCTATGCTTTCTCAGTTTTTCTCCTACCTCACCAGCTGTTCCTTGGTTATCTCTTTAGATATTTCATCCAGTGTCCCAGATTTCTGTCCATGGTCAACTTCTTCGATCTGATGGTCTGAATAGTCTCATTCCACTTCATTATCATAATATTGCTTATACTGCCAATGTATAACTCTATGCAAAAATTATCCTTTTCATAATTGTGTACACAATTGCTTTTGGGACATCACCACATGAATATCTCATGAACACCTCAAATTTGACAAATTCATGTAGGAGGAAAACTGATTAGCCCAAAACTGTAAACTTGGCCTTTCACCCATTCCAACTCTGCTCCACATATAGATCATCCCATTACATTATTGGTAATTCTGTCCAATTGCCCAGTTGAAGAACTTTGGCGTTAACTTTAAAGCTCCTCTTTATCTCAAACTTTATGTCTAATCTTTATTACCCACTGCCCCTACATTTAAAATATATCTTGAATAAAGCTACCTCCCATCCTCTCCACTGACACCACCAGGTCTCAGCCATTATCCTGTTTCACCTGAGTTACCATGATATATCATTATATATCACCTTGCTTTTACTTTCATCTTCCATGGTCTGTGTATTCTCAATGTGACAGCCAGCCAAAGTGATATTAACCATAATGCAAAGTGTGTTTCTTTTTTAAGCAAGAGTCCCATGGCTTTCGTGTAACAAAAAAGCAAAACTAACGTCTTCACGATCTTCTAAAATCCTTTCTACTCGAATTACTTTTTTGATTTCCTCTTCTATTTCAATTCACTGTAATCACAGCACTCTGTCTCTCATCCTCTTTGCCAATCATTCAGGAAATCCTATCTTTCTGTTGCTGTAATACTTTTTAGTATCATTTATCACCTTCAAATTTCTACTGCCAATGTCTGTTTTCAGATCCTTGCATATCTTGCCTAGACTATTGTACATCTTCTGTTTATTTCCTAATCTTTCATCTTTTGCTTTTCCATTGAAATTTCACCTTACTTACCAGAATGATCATTCCAAATTATAAACCTGATCTTATTATGCCACTGTTCTAAAACTTCCAGTTATAGTCCATACATTTGAAGGCATTGAGCAGATTATTTACCATTGAACCTATTCAGTTCTACCATATTTGTATGCTCATTATACTGATTTCTCCATTTATAGAATATACTCTGCAATTTCACACCTCAGGACTTTTGCTTAAGTTTTGCTCTTGCTGGAAACTGTTCTCATTTCTCAATTTCTATCTTTCTGACATAAGCCTAGATCAATTTACTATTTAACTGACTCTGCAAGGAGCTTTTTGCAGTTACTACATACTCCTGAAATGCATTTAATCTTGCATAGATGCTATTTGCGATGATCTCCCTGGAAGATAAGAATCGTGTTTGTTTGGGTCTTTTGTTGTTGTTGTTTAATTATAATCCTCCATATTACTTAGAACTATTCTTAGAAAATAACTGGCTGATAAATAATATGTCTTGCTGCCACTTTCCATTAGTGGCATGGTAATAATATTTAGCTCGTCTGTTTTGCAGCATGGTTAGATTTAAATAAGATTCATGTAATACTCTTTCTCAAATTGCAAGCATGCTAAAAATATGCCAGTGTTATTCACTGAGAAGTCCTTTTCCTAAAAGAAAGTTTATTGCTATTGAACAGCTATAGCAGTCTTTAATGTGAATTTTCTCTTGAATTATTGCAAAGATATACAATATCCTCTGCTATGAACATAGACAAAAAAAGGAATATCTATTACTACATTTTTTATTGAGAGAAGTCATTATTAATCTCACCCCTGTTGTTGGAACTTAAAGAGTGCCATAGTTTGTTAGGAGATGTTATGGCAAAAATTATGTTAACTGAATAGTCGAAAGCTAAGGAAGGCTATACACAGCAAATTTGATCACTTAAACTGTCACCAATTCAAACATCCAAGTTAACTCATTCTCATATTTTAACACAAGCAGGTGCAATAAGCTTTTATTAAATTATACATCAGGAGTGGTACTTCATATAGTAAATATTTTTCCAAGTATGTTATTTTTCTGTTTATTGTGTGTTTGGCTTAATAAAGTTCCACCTTTAATATATTCATATCGATCAACACTTATTTTTAATTTTTTAAATTTTTATTGAGATGTAATTAACACATAACATTACATTAGTTTCAAGTATACAACATAATGACTGTATAATTTGTATACATTGACTATTATATTCTGTAAATTACTTTTTCCTTTAGTTGATGGTTTCCTACAAATTATCACAATGCAAAGGGAAAATATTGATAATCCCAAGTGTATCAAAACAATTGGAATCTTAGAACAACAATTAAAATAAAAATATTAAAAAACAAACAACAAAAAATACAAAGAATTAGGGAAACAAACAAACAAACAAAAACTATGGTACTTTTACCCAATGGAATACCATGAGGCAGAAAGAAAGAAGGAGCTCCTACCCTTCACAACAGCATGGATGGAATTGGAGAGCATTATGCTAAGTGAAATAAGCCAGGCAGTGAAAGACAAATGCCATATGATCTCACCTTGAACAGGAACCTAATCAACAAAACAAACAAGCAAACAAAATATAACCAGAGACCTTGAACTAAAGAACAAACCGACAGCAACCAGAGGAGTGGAGGGAGGGTGATAATGGGGAAAGAGGGGGAAAGGTCATCAAGGAACATGTATAAGGGACCCATGGACAAAGCTAACAGAAGAGGGAGGATTGAGGATGGGTCAGAGTGAAGTGGTGGCAGGAAAATGGGGGCAACTGTATTTGTACAACAATAAAAAAAGAACTCCAGACATTGATGTACCCTCTAGTAAATCCATTGAAACACCAAAAAGAAATGACCCTCAATTTTATGTAATGCAGTCTAGAGAATTAAAAATATAGGACAAGTTCCCACATTGTAATACAACAGTTTAACAGAACTACCTTGATACAAAGACCTGAAAACATCTTATACAGTGTGTGTATATAATATAGAGAGAGTTAATCTTCTTCTGTGGCACAAATTCCTTTATGCTTTCCAGTTGAGCTCCACACCTCTGCTTGCTCAGCAATGTTATTAGAGAGAATTGATCTATACCGAATGTATAATGTATTCATTGGGGTTCCTCCAGAATCAAATAAGACATGGCAGCCTATCCAATTATCAAAAGTTTGGCTGGTTCTTGTCTTTTTAGCATATACTTTTTTTTGGTGCTAGGCTTGCTCATTTGCTAGCCCAGTTCCCAAATTTAAACATTGAAAGAATGAAAGCATTTCATCTCTTGCTTAATCTGGGAATTGTTAATCATTTGAAGTTTATCTCTCTTTTATTTCCTTGCATCTGCTGGTTTTCACTAGTTTTAAAGAAAACTGTGATTTTTTATTAATCTAATGATATATTACAGAGGAGTGAATATATTTTACATCCTTCTCCATGCTAACCAAAGATTATCTTCCAAATCCATTTTATACCCTGAATTTGCTTTTATATTATTAAAAGGAGAAAAATTAGCAAGCAATAAAATAAATATTGCATGTGTTCAAATTGTTCTCCCATAAACATTTTCAAATCATAAGACCACAAATAAATTATATGTTTAGTGAATTTATAACTTGGAAAAAATACACAAGTAATATCTAAAAATGTTCATCGATCCATACCAAATTAAAGATAAAGTGAAAAAGCTTTAATTTTTGTTGTGTTTTTCCCACCACAGTTTTGTAAAGATGGCAGCTATATTTATTTTAAGTCTCTACAAAAGTTCACCAGAGCAATTTTCATTTCCTAGACTATGTTTGCAGTAGAATCCATGGGTTTACTTTTGAAATAAGAAGGAGGAGGAAGAGGAAGAGAAGAAGAAGAAAGACAAAAAGAAGAAGGGAAAGGTGGAGGAGGGGGAAGAGGACACTGAAGGACAACTATGGAAAAATAATTCTTATTTCTGGTTCAAATTATTGCTCTATTAGCATGTGTAGCTCAGTCAGAAGATACTTTGCCGTTATAATAATGACAAGGAGAGCTTTAGAGTGTGAACATGCTGTCCTTGGCCGAAGGGAATCTGCCTCCCTTTAAAGTGAAAATGGGAGGTGGGAATTGGGTTTTCTGCCAGAGTTTCAGGCTCTCTCCCCAGAGCCTCTTCTTTAGGAGCAATGCAGTGAATTCCCACCTGCAGAGAGAGTCTTTTAACCTTCTGCAGCAGGAGATCTAGATTCTCACCCTTATTTGCCCGAGGAAAAAATTTGTGAAGCTGGGCTGGGTTGCCATAAATCCTAAAAGGCCAAAAAGGTGCTTGTCCTCTAGAGTCACAATGCTATTTCATGGAGAAGCTGCATATTTGACTGGATAAAGGTATTTAAATAATTTAAGACACAAATATTAAGGGAAAATTTAAGTATCCTAGATGTCTTTTTTCACCCTCTGCCTCATATTTGCTTTCCAATATTTATCTGATGAGTTATTCAGTCATGCAGAGACAAAATCTGTAAGGAAGCTGAGAGATGTCTGAAAGAAGCAACGTAAATGGTTCCACCAGTAGGAATCTTCTGGACAATGTCATAGGTTATACATTTTTTCCTAAAGTCATCCTTCTGTCATGTCCTTCTAAACTTAGAAATCAGTAGATCCCCTCTCTGCCATCAGTGCAAAGCAAAGAACTTTTGATTATTATTTAAGACTGTTGAGAATGGAATCCCTGTCTAACTCTCATCATTATTTCCTAATGCAGATCGCAAAATGGCCATTTTGTAAAACTGGTTCCCACAGTTACTCATGAATATTATTTCATCTGAATGCCATACCGTACCATGTCCTGTACTTCTAGGAAGTTTCCATTAACTATCACACTCTATTGCATTTTAGATTTGTCTTGAACTTTTATGTTACTTAATCAAGTGTCTTAGGTTTCCTTATTTTGTCAATTAAATGTTGGATGCATACACATATAAAACATACACACTGCTCTTGTAAGTCTTTAATAAAGAAGCAGGAAATCTTATTTCAATAGTAAGTGCTTTCTGAAGTCATTAAACTACTATTGTGTACCAAGATTTTAGATACATTTTAAAATTCTGATTTTCCTGATTACAAGTAATTGCATCCCAGTTGTTGAATAGGGAAATCAAAATTTGGGAAGCTGATCTGCCTTACAATTTTGTGAAGATATTTAACTGTCATAATCAGAATTCCGGGTAGGTCAGTCTGATTCTGAAACCCATTTCTTGTAAACTTCATTGTACTCCAACCCATTGTGTTTCTCCATTTAATTTTCTGTTATTTTTGCATTCAATGGCTTCTGAATAATTTGGGTGTGTGATAGAATATATCATGGGTGCTTAGTAAATATTTATAGAGTGATAACTTCTATCCTGTTAGGTTTTCCCAGGGGTCTTGGCAAATGAAAAAAAAGAAAGCCCAAAAATCCAAACTGCAGATTATGGGTTATAGGTGGACACTTTTACTATCCTTTTCCTACTTTGAGCTCAAGAAGTCCTAAATATAGGAGTAAAAACCATAGAAAATAGCCCTGGAAAAGTACTGCCTCCAAACTCTAAGGTTGTGGATTCAATCCCCAGTCAGTCAGGACACAAAAGAATCAGCCAATGAATGGAACAGCAAGCAAATGCCTCTCTCTCTCTCCCTCTCTCTTTCCCTTTCTCTCTCTCTCTCTCTCTCTCTCTCTCTCTCTCTCCCCTCTTCTTCCTCTCTACCCCTTTCTCTCTCTCTCAAATCAATTTAAAAATATTGTAGAAAATAACTGAGCACTTGTCTGTGTATGGAACAGATGTTTATGGTAGTCCCTGACTGATTGTGTACTATCTAAATTCAAACTTTAAAGTGTTTAACTAGTAGTACACACAATGTAGAATGTTGGGAAAATGGAAAACCATTGATACCAGCAGGCTTCCCTGCACGATATTATTTGGATGATTGAAAACATCTTTCCACTGACAAAACAGATGGAAGTTGTAGCAGATGGATATTGTAAAGTTATCCCGAAAAGAGAAAGCCAATAGGCTACGTCCAAGTAAATTCAGAGTATGTTATTACTTTGGTGAATTTATAACTTTCACAATGGCAGAGATTTTTATGTTTTGTTCTCAGCTTTATTCTGTGCTCCTTATATAGCACCTGGAATAACCACATTACTGAATTTAGTTTGTTCAAAATCAACCACTAGAGAAGAGTTCCATCTCTAAGAGAAAACAAAAACATAATAACCAAGTTAAGTTTAACTTTTTTAAAGCAAAACACTCAGTAATGGACACAGGAACAATATACGTGTCTGCAAATAAAGTGAATTATGTCCACAGTAGATCTACATGAGATTACAATTATTTTACAAAGTTGACTTGGCATGCAAAATAATCAGAGCCATTGGCAGATAAGTTAGATTAATGAAGTGTTCAATGGTTTGGAGCTAAAATGGCAATATGGGTTCAATTCAATCATGAACATAACTATTAAATGAAATACTAAACATCCATAGCTACATTGTTTTTTCTCCTTGGGCAGGATTGGAAAGTATATTCCCTTTGGTTATTCTGCTCTTCTATAAATCCACATCACACCAACACCATTTTCTCACAGACTCACTGTTTCTTTAGAAATGTTAATAAATTGTGTAAATCCAAGCTTTACATGGTAGTTATGTGTATTTAATGAACTATGTTAAAAGAGTTGAAATTCTTTTCATTATTCAACATTATATCATTTTCTAGTACATAAACAATTATGATTATTATTTTATTTTCCATAATAGAATTTTAAGTAGAAAACTGCAATCAAAAAGAGCACAGTAACTATATATTAGAAATTAATTTTAAAAATATTTATTTACTATATGAAGAATATGAACAAAATATTGAGGGAAATAGACAAAATTATTCATTAGAGTATATGTGTGTTCATTATTATGAAAAAAGAACACTCAAATGAAAGCATTAAATAAAAACTAGTAAAGAATATTTAATGCTTTTTAATGGAATGCAAGTATTATAGTATTACCGAGCTTTGCTATAATAGTGAATTACCCCCAAATTACAGTGGCTTAAAATAAGAATTTAACTGTCATTCACAAAGTATGTATCTGTAGGTTGGCTGCAGCCTTGCTCCAGGCAGTTGCTGGGCTTTAGGCCAAAGTTTCAAGCCACTTCTCTGTTCCATTTCAGGTGTGAGGGCATGTCTCTTTATTTTAAAACACAGGGAAAGTGGCATCACCTGTGTAGTACCTGAGCATTCTACAGGGAAGCAGAAGAATAAGAGCTAGTGTAGATATGTAACACATATGTTAGGTTGGCCAAAACACTTATTTGTCTTTATTGTAAGATGGCTCTAGTAGTGCTTAGTTGTCTTTAACTTCATTCAAAAAAATTTTGTTAGGTTGTATTGTGATAGCTGTCATGCCAGGTGCACTAAAAAAAATCAATTAGTGAATTTTTGTGTAGCTATTTCAATATTAAAGATGAAAGAAAATATGCAATATTTTCAGCATACAATGCTTTGTTATTTCAAGAAAGGTTAAAACACCACTGACACACAAAAAAGATTTGTGCAGTGTATGGCAAAGGAAATGTGACTGATCAAATGTGTCAAAAGTGGTTTGGTTTGGGAAGTTTCATGCTGGAGATTTTTTACTACACAATGCTCCGCAGTCCATCCAGCAGACCGGTTGAAGTTGATAGTAATCAAATCAAGACATTAATAGAAAACAATCAACTTTGGATACTCAAAATATCCAGATCAATAAAGTTATTGGTGAAAATGAAAAGAGTGTCTTTTCTTTTATGAAAGAAACTAAATGGTCTTTTTGGCCAAACTAATAGTTCCTTCTTGGACATTGTATAACTATATTTGCTCATGTTGGCCAAAACTAGTCACATAGTCATTTTAGGCAGTAGGATAGTACATTACACTCTACCTACAAGAAGGTATCTCAAGTCAACACATCTCCAGACAGATGTATCTTCTCCAGTCTCTCATAAGAAAGAGAAGAGTCAACCCTGAGTAGTAACCTATCACAGGTATATTATTATACATACATTTAATATTTTAAACTTAAAACATAGCAAGTGACTGAATGTATTTTCATGACAAGACTAATAGAGAATTAAAGACAAATCTTTGCTAGTGATTTTCTGCTATTGTTAACAGATTTTTTTAAAGATTTTTAAAATTTATTTTTAGAGAGAGAGGAAGGGAGGGAGAAAGAGAAGGACAAAATAATCAATGTGTGGTTGCCTCTTGAGCCCTGCCCTACCAGGGACCTGGCCTTTAACCCAGGCATGTGCAATTCCCTGACTGGGAATTGAACCTGTGACCTTTTGGTTCTCAGTCTGGTGCTCAATCCACTGAGCCACACCAGCCAGGGCAGTTAACAGTTTTGAATAAACAAAAGTTGTATTCATTTATTCTGAGTAAAATGCTTAGAAAAAAGATTTTGATTTAGTTATAGTTAGTATTTTATAAACAAACAAACAAACAAACAAACAGGTATTCTCTTTTTGTACGGTAGTGGAAATATTGGTTCCCAGCAGTCAAAGAGTTAAGCCAGACATCTTTCATAGTCTCTTTGGGAGGAATGAAGATAAGTCCTGACTTTCCATAACCTTTCTGTTAAAATGGGAAAAATACCCGACTCAATGTATCTTCAATGCCATGTTGTAAATTCTTAATTCTTATACATATTACTGACTTATGGGTGCATCTTTCTGCTGAAACACAAAAGCAACCTTCAAAAATTACTTGTAAAATCAGTCTGGATTTAACATCTATTTCTGCTGGGGATAGGTTTAAGGTGTCAGTGAATAATTGTAATCACAAAAATACATATGTGAAGAAAGATATCTTGGATGCTTAGACAAGTATTTTTCTTTTTCCTTTGTAAGTAATCACCATGGAGATCACCGCTCCTCAATTCCCACTCATCAAGTTCATCATTGTGAGTTCCACCTCTTGGACAAAAGAAGTCATTTCCTGTTTGTGGAGGCACTACAATTTAGCCCAACACCCCCTGTGGGTGAACATCTGAATACTTTCACTGCCATTGCTATTACAGACATTGCTGCAGCAAATAGCCTTGTGCCCTCATTTTGCACAATATGTTTGGGATAGATTCTTAGAAGTGAAATTGCTAGGTCAAATGGTAAATTTGCACTACATTGGCAAATTTCCCTCTATGATGGTAGTATTTTGCATTTTTATTTTCAGTGAATGAAAGAACTTATTTTCTCAAGCCTCTTCAAGGACACACTCTCACATTTTTAGACTTCAATAAATCTAATAAGTGAACATTGTGTTTCAGGGTTTTGTTTTCTTATTAGAAGCCAGTTCGAGCATCTTTTCATCTGATTAAGAGCCACTAAGATGTCTTTCTCTCTGAATTTATATGCATATCGTTAGCCTATTTTTATAGGGCTGTGAGACTTTTTTCTGCTCCATTGTTTAGAAGCCCTTTAGGTATCAATATCGTTTTAAAGATATGAATTTGGAAATGATATGTTACAGAATCTGGATCCGTGTTGGACCTGAGACGCAGCTCACACACTGAACAGTGGTTTAGTCTTTTCATGTAAAATGCAGTTCCAAACTTGTCTTCTAACATTTTGCCTCTGAGACTGTGCGAAATGATTAACCATATGTTCTGGCACCTTTGCCATGGACCTCCTCCAAGCCCATGAGGAGTCCTAGAACTTCCAGCTTCCCGCAGTACTGCCTCACGCCATCCTCTACCTCCTCTCCAGAGCCACACCCAGGCCTGTGCGGCTCCTCCCTCTCTGAGGATGGCAGTGGCAACTCTGAGGTACAGCCGTTCTTTCCTCCATGCAGCTGCGCACGGTGCCCTCCCTCGTATTTGCACCTCTGCCCTTACTGTGCGTTAGTGTTTCGCGTTTGTTTACCGTATTTCTGTAGCTGTTATTGATTTATTAATCTGTTCTTTTTTGGCTCTGGATTATGTCACATTGGGAAGTCCTTCCTACCCCAATGTTACAAAGGTACTTATCCATGCCTTCTAGTATATACAGCATATAATTTTGTCATTAGATATTTTTATTCAGTTATAGATGATACCAACATATTTTTGATGTATAATATTTTCAATTTATCATAGAGTGAGGTCTTTTTTCTCATCTCCTTTTCAGGTTTTCAACAGTTCTCATTTCACCGTCTAATATTATATGGCATCTCTTCTATGTGTCCCTGCATATCTGCATTTTTTGGTTCCTCGTCTGTTATAATAGCAAGTATTTTATTAAAATTTGTTTAGTTCATGTTGAGATATTAGATTACATTTTTCATCAGCTATGTAAAAAAATTATATTTCCATCCTTTTTTTCATTGCATTGCTGTTTAGAGGTGCACTTTGTTCTTTTGCTATTTATATTTATATTTAATGAATTATCATGGACTATTAAAAGTAGCAGTGAGCAGTAATAAGATTCATCCAGATTGGTTGTCAAAGTTTTCTGAACTAAATAATTTGTTTGTTTATTTGTTTCTGCAATGGGCTTAAAAACATAGTACCTCTAGCTCCCAGAGATCCAAACGGAATGTTGAAGCATTAGTTCTGTCTTTGTTACCACGCACTTCTTCACTTTGACAGATAAGCCTTTATTTAGAGAAATTCTATTTGCTCAAACTTCTCAAATCTGCTACTTCTGGGAAATAGTTCCCACCCTAAATTCCAAGTCTTCTCTCTGCTTCTCTAGAAATTCTGCTACATTCCAAATTGATTCTCATCACAATACCCATCTTCTGGTTGGACCCTCTCCTTGTAGAAGTCAGTATCATACACCCTTGCTAATGAGAGATTAACTGATGTTCCGTGTGCAATCCTAACCTAAATTGAGGTGGACTAACAGTCGATGCCCTCTCATGTGAGAGTTAAGCTGGACATGGTAGACCGATTGACGGTCCCCAGGGCAGTGACAGTCATACTAGTCTCAACGTGGGAAGTGGAGGGTGTGTAACCGTAATACCAGTATTTCCCTCCTTCAGTTACGTTTTTCCTCACAGTTTGGATATAAGGATGACTATCAACTAACTGAAAATATATGCAGAATAATCAATATTCTAGAACTTTCCCCATTGATATTTAAACCAGAACAGAATACCACCATTGCATTACTCCAACAACCAACTGCATAAAATTGGATTCAAATTTCAGGGCCCAGTCACTGAAACATCCAGCCAGCCCCTGTGTAACTTCACCCCAGTCATTTCATTAATCTCACTGCAACGGAACACACGATTCTATGTGATCTAACCGTTTCCATCCCATTGGGTGAGGGACAACGGTCTTTCTAGTGATTTCTGAGGTTGCAATGTCGAGGCCTTTAGTGTAGGTACCCTGCTTAGTTCCGTGGTGTATCCCCATGTATCCGCCTCACGGGTTGCAGCGGACCTGGGATTTTTGAAACATTTGAACACAATCTGTTGCCTGGGGATTTTTCTCCTGATCCCACATTCCTTTAAAATTCAGGCTGTTAGTTTGTTGTTACTATAGTTATCATCCCCCTTAATATTCTGTATGATCACCTGCATGCTCTCACCAGAATGGCAATTCTGCTTGGGGATTTGGAAACAATACTTTAAGTTCCTGAATATAATTTATTTTCTCTTAAATTACAAAGCTTAGCTTCATAAAATACAATTTAAGATTCACTAGTAGAATCTCATCAGATTCAATAGTAGAAGCAATTCACTTACATAGTTTTTATTCGTTCTACCTTTTTCCTTTCCATGGAGTAGTAGTTTTTCTCTATTTCTCCCAAGTTCACCATCAGAACACATATTAAATATTATATACACCCTGGTTTCAAAAAGCATAAAAGAAGCCATATCACTTTTGACCTTGTGAATAACAAAGCTGAACTTAACACAAGTTCACTTGTTAAGCCACTTAACACAAAATATTCAATGCAGTGTCATTTATGCTTGATAAAGAAACTTATGAGACCATCTAACAGACACACTTTGACAATGTTCACAAATAACAGTATTTTGTCTTTGAAGAAAGGGGTAATTATGAAGTTTTACTTTGATCTCAATCACTTTCTCAATAATGGACATGCTTAGATTGAAGCGTAAGATAAGATCAAATACTTTTCCTTCTGCTTTGACTCAAGCTTGTTTCTTCTGAAACAAAATCTAATTTTAGTGGTCGGATCCTGGCTGTTAGTGTCTCCACTAACATGACTATTTCCGTCTTGATATGCAGAGGTCATTTTTATGATATTTGATTCTATTGATTCTAAAGTTGAAAACTCAAACACCCCATGAACTCTTAAAGTCCCCCATACAAGTGAAATTTTGGACTCCTGATGTGTGCCAGAGGGCAGATTTATGGGGGAAAAAGACTAGAGAAGAAACGTGGTATCCTAGGATATAACTTTTGATAGGGAGTGAGCATGTTTGACAATATATTGGTGGGGAAAGAG
Source organism: Anoura caudifer (assembly GCA_004027475.1). NCBI lineage: Eukaryota > Metazoa > Chordata > Mammalia > Chiroptera > Phyllostomidae > Anoura > Anoura caudifer. Next base: position 44,209 of record PVKU01003239.1, read on the forward strand.
AAAAGAATTGAGTATGGCTAAAAAGCAACAAAATGAAAAGGAAGTGAAAATAAAGTCAAACTGAAAAGAAAAAGAAAATGAGAAGTTGATTTGGTGTGAAAAGAAAAAAGTATCACCAGCAAGGGAGGAACGTGGTGTCACTGACAGTACCAAAGAAAAACTGTAAAGAGTGGGTAGTTACAAAATTGCCATGAGCATGTGAAATATGGCACAGGGAATATAGCCACGAATATTGTAATGAACTCGTGTGACCCAGGTGGGAACTGGAAATATTGGAGGAACACTGTTTGCTAAACACCATACTGTATATCTGAAACTAACACAAAATAACACTGAATGTAAACTGTAAATAAAAATGAATTACAAATTTGTGCACAGGTCACGTGCCATATCTTCTGGTCAGCCCATCTCTCCTGTGCTTGAGAGTCTTGTCTTCTGAGTCCTGGAGGCGCCAGGTAGAAACCAGAAAACTTGCTTGCCAGTGTCACTGTCAGGTGCATCACCCCAGGGAGACCACAGCACCCAACTACCCAAGCACTAATCTAAGAGTCGCTGTGGAGGTAGCTTGTAGATGTCATCAAGTTCTAAAATCAGTCACCTTTAAGTAAGGCGTGTCATCCTAGGTAATCTGGGTGGTCTGATTCAATCAACTATAAAGTCTTCAGAGCAGGATCTGAGGTGTGCCTAAAGAACGCTACGCGTGGACAGCAACTGAGTTTCAGCCTGCCCCTCCTTTCTACCCATCCTGCAGACCTTGGACTTGCGCAGCCAGCCTCACACAATCTTCTAGGTCAACTGCCTGCACTACGGCTGTCTTTATTTCTTTTACATTTTGGCCAACTTATTCTACAGCAATACTGCCTGGTGTTGGGGGGAGTTTTGTCCTAAGCATGCTCTTATATTGACTCCTTTACAGCACCCAGGCACAAAACAACAACCCAAAAGTGTTCTTTCAGCAAGCACTCTGGGTTTGGAAATTTACGTCAGAATAGCGTTGTGGAACAGAGAGATACTTTTATTGGACTATCCTAGTAAAACAGATTTGAATTTTAAAAAAGACATCTATCTTCAGATAATGGACCATCTATTATTACCTTTAAATAATCAGAGATAACTATCTTTGACACAAAAAGGATTCCAAATAAAGCGGAGTTAATTTAATAAGGAGTTTCAGATAAGCCTATTGTTCCTGAGAATTGGTTTTTAAGTACATTGCTTTGGGTTCCTAGATTTGCCACTGTTGACAATATAAATGTAAGTCAGTGAGCTTTTGGGGGTCTCTTGTGCACAGTAATTTTAATCGAATTTTGCTCAAAGAAAATAATGAAGATTTAGAATCTTTCTTCTGATAAATACATATTGCCACAGTGACATTATAAATGCTATGCTTCTTTTAGAAAATATTTCCTATCTGGCCATTTTTTATAGATAAATGAATACTTCTAATAGTTGGTGTCCAGGTACTCATGGTTTTCTGAAGTTTTATAAATCTAAGCAATTTAAATTATATAATTACTACATACTACACTGGATCTATTAACTATTGCTTTAAAAATGAATATTTTTTAGTAAGTGTTTTTTTTTTTTTTTTCCTATGGAAGTTGAGACTTTTAATTCTAATACGGGTGTAGACACTTAACCATTACTAACACAGCTGATGTATATAATTCATCACACCACAACTACTTATTAGACAGAACTTATAAATTCTTAGTGTTAATAAATATATTAACTTATAACAATACTCAACTTGGGAAGCTGTATTTATGTATTTGTCCAGTTTTATTGATATAATTGACATATTGTATAAATTTAAAATGCATGTGTTTTTTGATATGCACATATTATAAAGTTATAACCACCACAGCCTTAGTTCACACCTCTATCATGTTACAAAATAACCATTATTTTATGGTGAGAACATTTAAGATCTACTCTCTTAACAACTTGAAAGTATATAAAGCAATATCATTAAGTATAATCACCCTACTTGATATTATGTCCCCAGAACTTACTTACCTTACAACTCAATGTTTGTACTCTCTAATCAAAATCTCTCAATTTTCTCCATCCCCGAACCATAGATAATCACAATTCTAATCTCTGCTTCTATAAGTTGGCTTCTTTTTAGAGTTAACACATAAGTGATATTATGCTGTATTATTTTATTTTGTCCTTATTTCACTTAACATAATGCCCTCAACTTCTATGCTGTCCAAAATGGGAGATTGTTATTTCTCATAGATAAATATTCCATTTTACGTAAATAAATATACACTTCATATTACATACAAATAAACCTACATAAATTTAGATTTTTCATTTATATATAAATATAATCACATTTTCTCTACTCATTCACCCACCGATGGACACTTAGTCAGTTTCCATTTTTTGGCTTGTGTAAATAATGCTGCAAATAACAGGAGAGTACAGACATCACTTTGAGATCCTTCTTAAATCTTCATAGTTATATATCCAGATGTGAGGTTTCTAGATTATATGGAAGTTCTATATATAATTTTTTTAGAAACCTCTACTCCATTCTGTTTTCCTGAGTGGCTGTACGCATTAACATTTCAACTATAGGTCCCTTTTCTCCACATTCTCACCAACACTTAGACCTTTTCTTTTTGATGATAACCATAAACAGGTGTGAGGTGGCAGTTCATTGTGGTTTTGATTTGCATTTCCTCCATGATAGTGATAATGAACACATTTTCATATATCTGTTAGCCATTTGTATGTCTTCTTTGGAAAAAGAAGTTTAGTTTCTTTGTCTAATTTTTATGTTTTTTTTGTGTGTGTATGAATCATATGAGTTCTTTATATATTTTATACACAAAAATATATGTGATTTTTTTGTTGTACTTGTGCAGAAGTCTTTTAGGTTGATTCAGTCCCACTTGTTTATTTTTGCCTTTCTCACCACTGTCTTGGGTGAAAATACAAAAATGTCATTTCCAAAGCCAACATCCAAAAGCTTATGTTTAAACACACTATTATTTCTTGCAGGAGTTTTATGGTTTCAGTTCTTACATGCGAGTTCTTAATACTATATATTTTGAGTTGATTTCTTTGTGTGTGTGATGCAAAACAGGTGTTAAGCTTTACTCTTTTATATGTGACTATTCCTTTTCCCCAGCAACATTTATTGAAGAGGCTATCATCTCCCAGTTTTGATTCTTGGCTCTTTTGTCAAGCATTAAATAACCATATATGTGTGAGTTTATTTCTTTAGTCCCTACTTTGTCTCATTGAATTATGTATCTGTTTTTATGCCAAAACAACACTTTTCATTAGTGCAGATTTGTAACATAGTTTGAAATTAGGAACTGGATGGTCTCCAGCTGTGTTCACCTTCCTCAAGTTGGTTTCCATTATTTGGGGTCTTTTGTGGTTCCATACAAATATTAGATTAAGTTGTTGTTGTTTTCTTTTTCTTTTCAGTGAAAAATGCCATAAGTCTTTTGATAAGAATTACATTGAATCTGCAGATGGCTTTGTGTAGTATTGACAATTGAACAATATTAATTCTTCCAATCCACAAATATAAAATCTGTTTTTTAGATTTTATAAAAATCTGTTTATATCTGTTTATTTATTTGTGTCTTCTGCAATGTTCTTTATTAATATCTTACAGTCTTTAGTCTTTAGTAGACATATTTTTCACATGTTTGATTAAATTTATTCCTAATATTTTATTCTTTTTGATACAATTTTAAACAGGTTTACTTTGTTTCTAATCATTCATTTTTAGTGTATAGAAATGCAATAGATTTTTTTAAATACCGATTTTGTATCATGCAACTTTATTGAATTCATTTATTCTAACAGTTGTGTGTGTGTGTGTAATCTGTAGGGTTTTCTAGGCATAATGCTGTGTCATCTGCAAGTAGAGACAATTTTATATCTTCCTTCTTTATTGTGCTGTTTATTTCATTTTATTCATTTTTTGTTTAACTGATCTGCCTAGAAATTCCAGTACTGCTCTGATCAAAACTGGTGAGAGTGGGAATCCTTGTGTTCAACCTGATCTTAGAGAAGCTCTCAGCTTTTCACCATTTGGGTATTGATGTAAACTTGTTATATAAGGCCTTTATTATGTTGAGATATGTTGTCACTATAACCAGTTTATTGAGAGCCTTTATCATGAAAAATGTTAAACTTTGTCAAATACTTTTTCTGCATCTACTTGGATCAGCAGAGGCTGGGAGAATCTTGGAGAGCATGACAGAGAAAGCCTAGAGTGTCTTTAAGAGACAGTTACTAGAAATATCTGTCTTTACAATTCTGCTAGGGAGTACTGAGAGAAAACACAGTAAAGGAAATCTAACTCACAATGGGAAACACCTAAATAATTGTGAACAGATTTGTTAGTTGAAATGTGGAGGTTAAAGGTGCTGCTATGAAGAACACAGAAGATGGAGAACATATTGCTGGAAATTGAGGGAAAGGGAAAATCCTATGATATACAAGCAGAGAGCTTGGCAGAGTTGTGTTTTGTAGTTATGGGGAAAGCAGAACTTATAAAAGTGGAAATTGAATATTTAGTTGAACAAATTTGCATACAATGTGTGGAGGATATGAATTATTTTCTTCTTGTTTTACAATAAAATTTAGGATGAGTGAAATGAATTGTAGGAAAATATTTAAACAAAAAGAAACTGGCACTGTGATTTGGAAATTTTCAGTCTATATTAATTACAAAAGGTGATAAAATTAAGAGACTTGCTGTCACAAAAGTATACAGAATAGTGATTGTGTGGCTGACTCATTGAAAAGATTAAGTAACAACTCAGAGCAAGTCATCACAGCAGAATCAAACTTGGAGGTATGTAGGAATGATTTCTGAAGGAGCTTCTTGTCTAATAGCACACCTAAATCCATACAAATATGCATACATACATACGTATATGCACATAAGCATTATAGAACAAATAAAATATAAAATAACATAATAAAGAGACTTACAAGTTTCTTGTGAATATTGTACCAGCAGAAGCATTCATGACTTACATTAAATGAATCTAAAAGGAGACAAAATAGAAGAATTTGTAGGACCCCCAAAATTCTGCATGCAAGAAACAGGCTGCAAGCACATGCTACCATTGATCAAAAAGGAATAATGAGCCCTGGATGGTGTGGTTCAGTGGATTGAGTGCCAACCTGCTAAGCAAGAGGTCACTGGTTCAATTCCCAGTCAGGCTACATGCCTGGGTTATGGGCCAGGTCCCCAGTAAGAGGTGCTTGAGAGGTAACTGCACATTGTACTTCTCTCCTTCTCTTTCCCTTTTTCTCTTCCCATCTCAAAATAAATAAATTAAATCTTAAAAAAAGAGGAATAATGACCCAGATGATAAAGCTAAGAATCAATGAGCGTTATTTGCTTGTCTTGAAATCCAATGGAATTTGCCTTACTGAATTTTGAAATTGTTTTGGAATTTTGCCTTTTCTCTCATTTTGCTCAAGGTTTTCTGTAACTGTTATTTTATACCTATCCCACCATTGCATTTTGCTACCAGATAATTTCTTTCTTGAGTTTCACAAGTGAAAACATAGAGATAAATTGGGTTCACTGTGATTTAGACACAGAGCCTTATCTCTACCCAATCAAAATGATACAGGTTCTGAGATGTAAAAAAATGAGATTTTAATCATTGAGTTGATATTGTAATAAATTGAGACATTGAGAAACTTGGGATGGTGTGTGTATGTGTGTGTGTGCATATGGAAAACCATGTATCTTTGGTGCCCAGAAGGTAAACTCTGGTAAAAAGGATAATGGCTAACACCCAAATTTTAAAATCCTAATCCTTCTTTACAACAAGTGAATATGTTACATTACATGACAAAATGTAATTTAGGTTGCAGATTGAATTCAAATTGCTAATCGTCTGACCTTAAAATTAGGATATTAGCCTGGATTATCCAGATAGATCCAGTATAATCACAAGAAACTTTCAAGTAGAAGAGGAAATTGGGAAAAGGACCTGAGAGAAGTACAAGGAGGTGTCGGCCAACCTGCTGGACCTAAAGATGGATGAAGAGGGCTGTACACCCAGAAATGAGGGCGGCCTTCAGGCACCGGAAAAGGCAAGAAAATGGGTTCCCCTTTCAATGTGGACTTTTCCCCTACAGAAATATAGAATCATAAATTTTTGATGTTTGAGGCCATTAAATTTGTGGTGAGTTTTTAATATCAGCCACCAGAAATGAGTACTCATTGCTTGACTTACAGCTAGGTGCTGGGGACATGATGTGGTCTCCAGCATGCAGATTAGCTTCCGTAACTTCAGTTTGAAGGCAAAAAATGTGAAGAGGCAAGTTGCATTCAGATTCCAGCTTCCTGTGAGATTAGAAGAGGTGGTTTTGGCCTGCAAGGGCATGAGTGGTGTTTGAGGGCTGTGGTGCCCATGTCCAGCCCAACTCCAGTGCTGTGAGGCAGCGTGTCCATGCCCAGTTGTGGGCCATTGCAATCTTAATCAAACAGTGTTCTGGTGAGGTCTTGGCATTGATTATGGCTGTGAGCCTCTACAGTTCCATAGCCCAATTTGCTATCTCCATTAGAGATTCCTTGACATATCTAATGTCCTTAAAAAGTCATTTTCTAAAATTAGCTAATGTGTGCTCAGTTCTTTTCCAATTAAGAATCCTGACATACACAATTTATCAAGGCAGAACCTTCATTGGACATTTGAGAAGAAACCATGTTTTAGGATTAATATGGAAATAAATGCTAGAGAATTGAAGAAACAAGGTAGAGAGCACTTTGTTTAATAATCTGTGCCTTCTGTTATTAACTCAGACAAGGAGAATGCCAAATCAGTGTTGCAGTGAGTGAACTAGACCTTTATTTCCTCTCCGGGCAAATAAAATGCTAATTATCTCCGTGTTGTAAATTCAAGTAGCCTATTCCTTTATTCACATGTGGAAATTCAGACAAGAATAATCTCATCTGGGGAAATCCTCTATACAAAGAGGAAGAATATCAAAATTTTTTTCATAATAATAAACTGCAGAAATATTTCTGCCAATGAAACTGTGAAATTTATTATTTCACATTGATTTATTCACTCATTAATTCATTTATTTTACAACTAATATTTATTAAAAATCTATGATTTTCTTAACTGTGATGTATAACCATGAGTAGGATTTCTCTGCCTTATAAGAAGTCCACCCTTACAGGAAAATATAGCTATAGTGAATGTAACATGGAATGAATAATAATGTACAGTACTTAAGGTAGAATAATGTATGATTAAATTTGCCTCAGAGTCATTAAAGCCAAGATGATATTTGGTATTAGCCTTTTTGGGTAGAGAAACCAAGAGGAGGAAATCAGAGAAATTGGCATGGCAAAGCCAAAGAGTTAATAGTGAGGTGTAATATATTCACAAATGATGAGCAAGCCAATACGGATGAAGTAAAGGGTATGAGTTTATGTGTATGTGTATGAGTATGTGTGAATGCATATCTACTGAAGGTTAAGTTTATGGGAGACAATATAAACATGTCTGTCAGGATAAGATTCTGAAAAAAAAAACCTTATATCTCATGCAATGGCATTTAGATTTGAAAACATTTAATCATATGAGTAAAAAATAAGAATTGTGTCTGCCGGCAAAATAGAGACTGATTTCAAAACGGGATGGATAGAAGACAGGCTAATTAAATAGACAGCAATGAATTAGCCCTAATTAGAAGTAATTTACTAAAAGTAGACAGTAATATGAAAAGCAAAGGGCAATGTTAAAGGATTTGAAAAATTAGATGGGAGTAAGGGGTGGGGAAGGAGTTACGGTGAAATCTGACTGGAGTGCAATGTTTTTGAGTGGTAGAACTGCAGGTAACATTTTCACTGACACCCAAATAAAGATAAAAATAAAAATAGAGAGTTTACTCTCTATTTTCAGTTTAATTTCAATATTATTTTGAATTGGTTTCAGGTGTACAGCATAATAGTTACACAACTATACTTTATAAAGTGTCCCCCTGATACTCCCAGTACCCACCTGGTGTCACACTTAGATATCACAATATTATTGACTATGCTCCCTATGCTGTACTTTACTTGCCAATGCCTATATTGCAACACCAATTTGTACAATGATCCCTTAGTACTCCTTTCAGGGCTTTATTTTCTTTTTTTGTAAGAAAAGTAAAAAATGATAGACATAAAAACTGAAAGATAACCATGTCCTTTGGGGAACATGGAAATGTTTAAATAAACTGTGTCTATAAGAGCTTATACAAGCAGAAATTTAAAGTTGCGTTCCTGAAGTCAACTTTATTTGTCAGCATGCTCAAATTAAGATGTTTTGAATGACATGTAGCAGGTAACTAGTAAACTCCCAGATTTTGTTTTAATCCTTCTCTGTAGTGTACTATGCATTTTTTTCAGTGGAGAGATTTTATTCTGAAGGCACATAAACTGTGCTGCAATTACCCAGAGATGGAGTGGATGAATCCATAGATTTTTCCATAGCAAATATAGAAGAAGAAATTAATATAGAGAAAATTTGATTCACTAAGAAAGAGGACAAGGTGTCCAAATGATGACTCAAAATATGTTTGAACTTTTTGTAACAAAAGAGTTAGAAGATTAAGACCAACACAGAAAAATTAAATATGGAAAAGTAACAGTATTTATAGAAAATATATAGACTCTATACTACATATATGGGTGCATATTTCCCTGTATAGATAAACTCATCCAAATATTCACATCATTTATGGCTACTAATAAATTAACCCATGTTTTATTTTTTTCTTCTAGCTTATTTATTTAACCATAAGAAAAATCAATGGTGAAATAAAATGAAATATAACTGCTTAATTAGAAAAGTGTAATAATAATCTGTTAAATTATTAGAAAGCAATTATGGATGGGATTTTTTTAAAAAAACTTAGAAATCCAGTTATATTTATTCCAGTTCTTTTTTCACTAAATACAGCATACTCCACACTGACTAGTGATATCTTTAGTGGCATCACATGCTTTAAAGTACAGCATTGTTAAGAATTTAATTTCATTTGGGAAACAATTCATGGACCTATTAGGGAAGTATAATTATATCTAAATGTTTACAGCAAAGTTTATGAATGACATTTATCTAAGAATCCATGTGTTATTATAAAGAGATAATTTTCATTTCATCATTCAAAATATGACCAAAGATCACATTAACATTACTAAATCTGTAATTGCTTTGCAGGAGAAAGCACACAGAGGACATTTGCTACAAGGCCAGTTGAACCAAAAGGAAGCATATTACAGAAAAGTTAAATGTATTAAAAGATTGACATGTCTTAGTAATGAGGAATGGTTTTATTAATCTCTCCATTACAGAAAACAAGAAGTTCAATCCCATATTCCACAGGAGTTGATTTGGGATTTTGTAGAAAATACGATCTTCTTTCTCCTACTTGCTTTATTTATGAGTTTAATTTTGAAAATCATCTGGGAGGAAGAATAAAGATCATATCTTTCCAGTTATTTGTGAATAGGAAAATGGTGAATTCATAATTATTCCTACCTCTTTTGACACAATATATCATAGTCCTAGGGTATAAATTCCACTATTCTTTAAACATAAGACAGAAACCTGCTTCATTAAGGTCTCTAAAGGGAGATATGTGACTACTAGAGGCCCACTAATGAAACTACCGTGCCATAGTACAGATCTTCTAGTCAAGGGCAAGTACAATTTTCAGCTATTAAAATGTGGGATGGCAATGAAGAAGAAGGCTTTCAGTAATTATAAGTCAAGAGTTATATCAAACAGCTTTTTAGACAAAACAGGAAATAAATTTGGGATAAAGATGCTGATTGCAACAAGCAAATATAATGTAATCATCATTATCCTTAACAGATCCTTGATGATGAGAACTAGGAATAGAAAAGTATAGAACTATAGGTTTAGGGGAAACAAATGTTCATGGCAAGTGTATTAGCTGGAATATGTCATTAATTTCCATTCAGCCTATCTAATAGGGTAGGATAACTTCAAGGTCATCATTATGTTATTCACTGAGACATTATTTATATGATGCCAAAGAGATGATGCCAATAGGTACAACTTCAAATAACATTTTTCATTGAATTTATTGGGGTGACACTGGTTAATAAAACCATACATGTTTAAAGTGCACAGCTCTAGTCAACATATCTGCACACTGCATCATGTGCTCACCACCCAAAGTCAAGTCTCTTTCTCATACCATTCATCCTCCCTTTGCCCTTTCTCACTTACCATCCCTCCTTTCCTTCTGGTACTCACCATGCTGTTGTTTGTGTCTATTTTGGTGGTTGTTGTTTTTCTTTGCTCAATCCCTTTACCTTCTCACCAGCCTCCTCTCCTTTGACAGCTGTCAGTCTAAACTCTGTACTCATGAGTCTGTCTCTGAGTTGTAGGCTTATTTTGTTCATTTGATTCCACGTATAAGTGAAATGATATGGTGTGGTCTTTCTTGGACTGGCTTATTTCACTTAGTATAATAGTCTCTAGATCCATCCATAATGTTGCAAAGACAAGAGTTCCTTCTTGTTATGGCCAAGTAGTATTCCGTTGTGTAAATGTCTGATAGATGTTTTTTATCCACTCACCTACAGATGGGCTCTTGCACTGCTTTCACATCTTCGCTATTGTAAATAACGCTGCAACGATCATAAGGGTGCAATATTCTTTCAAATTAGTGTTTTGGGTTTCTTCAGATACATTCTGAGGAGTGGAATTGCTAGGTCAGAAGGCAATTCCATTTTTAATTTTGTGAGGAAATTCCATACTGTTTTCCACAGTGGCTGCACCAATCTCTATTCCCACCAACAATGCCAAAGTGTTCCCTTTTCTCCACACCCTCACCAGCACTTGCTGTTTATTGATCAAATAACATTTTAAATATGCACAGTATAAAATCTGACTTGGGAAACTTTGCTTATACTTGTTCTTCATGATTATATGCTTATTTGCCATATTTTCACATATTATAAAAAAAGTCTAAACAGTTTTCAGAACTATGGCCATATGCTAGCCTCTCTGATCATGTTTAATTTTTTCCTGCTGAGTATATTTTCACCTCCTCTAAGATTTGAAGGAAATGAAAGGTCAACAGGATAGTAAGGCTGTGAAAAAGCCTGAAAATACCATATTCAATCCATTGAATTCACCAAAGCCTACATTCAACCTTCCAGGTTCAAAAACACAAGTTTACAGTATCTCAAAGTTAATTAGATTTGGGCATGTAATCCCATAATAATAAAGCTCATCAAAATGGGTATAAATCAGTGTTATGGTCTAATTTATTGTGTGAAATATAGTTGTAAAGTAGGCTGAATACTTGTGTAGATTTGCGCATGCTCTCTCCCTGTAGGCTATGGCATGGAAAGACAAATAATCTGGAGAATGCCTAGTTAGTATATGACACAAGTAAAGTAAGTTGTGTTATTTGAATAATTCAACAGTAGCAGTTTCTGAAAGACTAGCACATTTGTAGTAACAAGGGAAACACATGCTGAGTGGAATAGATGCCCAACAGCCTGACCAGATTTTCTCCTCTTAATGCCTAGATGGGCAGTTCCTCTCAGTGGTTTTCCTTCTTCTTGGGTCCCTTGAAAACAATATCTCTTTCTGAGAAATACATTATTTCATTAGTGGGTTTAAAACAGTTTTCCATAAACTTACTTTATTAATGATCTACTTTAGAAAAACATGTGTTTTTTTTTTAAATGCATAGATCTATGAGATTTTTTCCTCCAAATTTCCATTATCAGAATATTTGATACTGGGGTTTGGAAGTAGCTGATTAAGAAAACAACCCCAAACACTCTCATTCTTAATGAAGACTGGGAAACATAAGGCTAACAATATTACTTCTTGACCTGGTATACATCTCATATAAGCTCCATGAACATAGGAGATGTTATATCTTCTCATTTATAATTCCTAAAGAAAAGATAATATAATTATGATCTGTTTATATAATGTCTGCTGACCCAAAATAAGCTGAACTTTTAATTTATTGAGTGTTAATTGTAAGCTAATTTCAAAAATGCCAATTTAGCCTTTTATTTGGCTCAAAGTGTACATGGGAATGTATGAAGTTAGAAGTTAATTTTAAACTGACCTCACAAAAAACAATCAATCATCAAAGAAAAGAAAAAACAACTCCAACTCAAAAAATATCCAGAACAGTAGTCCCCGGCTATCCTCTCAGCGTAAGTTCTAAGACCCCCCAGCAAGTGTCAGAGGCAACAGGTAGCACTGAGCCTCTTCCCCTACATTTTCCCTATGAAGACATAGGGAAAATACCTATGTGTGTAAGTATGTATACATATGTACACTACTGTGATAAAGCTTAACTTACCAATTAAGCACAGAACAAGAATAAAAACAGTAATACTGAAAGAGATAATTATAACAATATACTGTAATAAAAGTTATATAAAAGTGGTTGCTTTCTCAACACACCTTATTGTACTGTACACATCTTTTAATTTAAAGGAATGACTTCATGGCTTCTCTCTGGCCTATCTGAATTGCCAGCATAACTGTTCTTGCACTGTGGTGCCCTTACGCAGTAGTAGTACCCTACTTACTGATCTGTGGGAGCATGTTGTACACAAGCACTGCGATCTTGTGACCCTTGACATGATAACAAAAATGGCTATGGCGGTGCCTCACAGGCAGGGAGGGTCCACAACATGGAGCTGCTGCATGAAGGGATGAGTTTTGTCGGACAGGACAAAGCTGAATGGCTGTGCAAGATTGCATCATGCCACATGAAAAAATATTAATGTTTACAGGTCTATGGTAGCTTATTTCTGGAGCTTCCTATTTCATATGTTCATATCTGTGTTGACCACAGGTAAGTGAAACTGTGGAAAGCAAAATGAGAAATAAAGGTCAACTATTGCATTGTCTTTTATCTTATTACACTTCATCTCTATTTTTAATGTTTCATCTGTATTCCTTTTACATTTTTTCTTCCTGTATATATGATCAAATATTTTGAGCTCTTTCTTATTAAATTCTTCTCTTAACTTGTTTTCTATACTCCAACCACTGCCAATTTTAGTCCATGTATAAACGTATAGTTGTGATTTATGGAGCAGTCCAGGAAATTAAATTATATATAATTTATTATATAATAAAAGTAAATCTTAAAATCAGTGGTAAAATTTAAAACACGCATAGGTAGTAGGTTAAGAAAAAACCTTAGATTTTAACTATCTTTATGCCAAAGTGGGTTCAAATGAATCAATATATTAATTATGAAAAATAATAAAAAAGATCTAAAATAAATCATGCATGTTGTAGTAGATGAAATATTTTCATGAGTGATATGTAACCTGAAAATTATAATGGAAATATGTTGATTATATATATATATATAGTTTTGTAGATTTTTGTTTATTTTAATTTTAGAGAGAGCAGAGGGAGGGAGAAAGAAAGAGAGAAACATCAATGTGTTTCTCACACGCACCCTATAGGGGACCTGCCCTGCAACCCAGGCACGTGCCCTGACTAGGAATTGAGCCAGTTTCCCTTCGGTTCACAGACCGGCACTCAATCCCCTGCACCACATCAGGTGGGGCATATATACATAAAATATTTTTTATAATTGAAAATGGTTTAAATTTCTTAATATACATAGCGCTCTTACAGATCAATAAGTAGAGTAGTTACCGATCAGTAAGTATTTACATATCAGTAGCTGCTTAAAATGGGGAAAGACTGAACAAAAAGTTTACAGAACATACAAATCTCTGTAAATTAAAATAAGACCTCCATATTAATTTCTAAATACAAAAATAAAAAGATAATCAGTGTCAGACTAACAAATTTTCCAAAGTTTAAATTTTGGAAATACATTGGTGAAGGTATGGAGAAATAGACACAAATTTCATGTAGAAATATTTGAAAAGCAAATTATGAAGACTGAATTAAGATTTTAAAATTTCCATACATTCTTGAAGAAAGCAATTCCACTTTCATATCATCTTTTAATGTTGCAAGTAGGCAAAGATTTTTAGAATCAGTTATTTTCTTATTAGGCATAAATTAACAGTATTAAATGTGTAGGTAATGCTACATTCAATCCTCATAACAGTGATAAGAAACTGATCTTGTGCTCGCTACTTCAATCTTATGAGTATAGAAATTTAATCCCAGAAACATTGGATAACTTGCCAAAGGTCAGAGATCTTGGTAATGATATTTGAATTTGAATACGGGCATTTAAACTCTACCCTAAATTATACACTGCTGATCCTCTGGAGGAGAATGTGTGTTTATTCCTTTCTTTAGCATTTTCATTTTTAACTACTTTAAAAAGTATATTTATACTTATCAAACTATCTTTACCTGCTTACATACTTTTTTTTCACTAGAAGATAAAAATATGCTAAGAAACACAGAATAGAATTCATTTTTTCTGCCCCTACTTTGTTCTGCCTCCAGAATCACTCATCTAAAAAACAAAAATATTTTTATCTGTACCACTTCAAGAATTTATTTTATATTTTGAAAATTTATAATACTAAATTTCAATTCACTTTTATTAGTTATTATAATATACACATATTTCATATCTATTTGTCTGCCTTTCTGTACACCCATCTTTGCAATATTGTTATATCATTGAATTAATAGTCTGATTTTATTAGAACAATGTAAATATTCTTCAATGTGGTTATATTTTCTTTATCACCCAAAGTCTGTTTTCCCTTGTACTTAATATTTGATTTTTTAAAAACCAAGTTACATAAATCTCTAGGACTTCCTTCACCAGTCAAGAGTGTGGCAACTTGACTCTCAATAAGTCATTCAATCAGTCATCTTATTTTAGGTTGGCTCCCATTTTCCACATGAACACCATTGCTTTGTTAGAGCACATTTTCCACAAGTTTCCTAAGCAATGGTCAGGAGAAACCAATTTTTAAATCTTTGCACATCTGAAAGTAACTTCATTCTTATATTTGATCATTTAACTTTGTCTAGAATTTAAACTGAAAATTATTTTTTTCTCAGATTTTGAGGACATTGATCTCTCATCTTCTAAATTCCAGTACTGTTATTTAAAAGTCCATTTGAGTATTGATGAATTTTTTTATCAACTCACTCCTTTGGGATATTCAAGGATGTTCATTTTGCCCTGTTGAGTTAAAATGCATTGCTAATATGCCCTTCTACAAATCTGTTTTCCTTTTTATTTTATTGAACATGCCTGGATATCCTTTGTAGGAAATGAGCTTGTACCACTACTTTGATAATTGTCTCTTCTCTGTTTCTCAAGTTATCTCTTCCGGATACCTTGTTATTTGGTGATTAGACACCCTCCAGTAATCCTTGGGCACTCATCTTTTTCTCTGTTGGCCTATTATCTCTATGTTTGCTAGGCATAATTTCCAAAAGTGCTTTTATGTTCTCTGGTTGATATGATCTGTAGCATTTTCTTGTTTTATTGTTGCAATATGATCTTCTGTGACTGATTGTTTTCTTTTGTTTTCTGTGGTTGTCTCTGTTTTTACTTGGTTCTTTCAAAATGCTTTTATTTTGTCCTTCATACTGAATGCTTTCCTCATATATCTGGTCAACTCTGGCTCTTGCTTTATATTTGCAGATGAGGAAATCAATCTTTAATCACATGGAACTATCCAGTCAACAGATGGGCTTTGTTGTGGTTTCATCTGTGAACAACTCCATTAAAAAAAAAAAACTGGAGTAAAAACCATCACCCTCAAAGAGAAGTCACGAGCCCGATTCTACGTGAATCACTGTCCAAGAGAAATGAAATTCCTATGACTGTTTAATGCCACTTGCGATTTTAGCTTTGGGGAACTTGACCTACTTTATGACTAAATCAGGAAACAAACAGGGAAAAAAGAGAGGGGAAGGGAAGGTAGCTGTTGACTGGTGACACATACTTGAGTCAGACCTAGAATGCTCGCTTCTATGTTTCTCCTTTTCTGAAAAAAAAAAAAAAAAAAAGAAGAAGAAGAAGCATATCCTTTTCACCAAATCTAATTTGGAATCAATGTTGTATCACTGGGTTTCCAATGTGTTCTTATTTGTTATACAGTCTTTTCATTCTTGTTTTATTTTATATATGCCTATACTTGTATAGGACAATACATATTGTTCATTTCTTTGTGTGTTTTTTTTTTTTCCACTAGATTCAAGATCCAGAAGCAAGGAGACTTGGTCAGATATTTTCACTGCTACACCCTCAACTCTTAAAATAACACTAGCACAGAATAAATATTTAATAAAAATGTGCTAAGTTGATTCAACGATAAACTAAATGATATATTTTCAGATGGAAAAAGAAAGCTGCAAAACTCAAAGCAGGTGAGGCGCCAGGAGCCATGTGAGCCTTGGTATCTGGCCCTCGGTGTCACTGTTCCTTTAGGATGAATGAACATATACTTTCTAGTTCACTTTAGTCCACAAATAGTCTTATTGCTCTGTAATTGTCTTATGCGTCCAATAAATGTCAGACCCTCGGACATTGTAAGTTTAGCTTGTTTTCTGCACAGGTGTACATACACGCTCCAATTTTTGCTGCCAGATAATGTGTATAAATAAGAAGCAAGTGTATTTACTTTTTAATTTTCACCATTTGCATTTATTGTTTGAATTATTTAACTATTTGTGTGCATCGCTGTAAAGTGAATAAGCATGAATTAAAAAAATATTTGGTATCACACTTTCTGTGACCATATTTATCTTGGCCTCCTTAAAGAAATTATTTTTCCAAACTTAAATATTTCTAAATAATATTTGTTAGAAAAACATGTGATTACTAATATACCCTGGTGAAAAGATTATAATGTAAATAATATATTCAAAAAATCAGATTTTGGTCGTTTTAGCTTATTTGAAAGAAGCTTGATAATTTGTCTCATAACATGGAAAATTACCCTGAAATAACCAATTCAAAACATAATATCAATTGAGTATTTTTGCCTGAACATTATAAAATATAAATAATTTAGAATACTCAGGGTTTAGATATAACTAAGGTTTCCAATTGATACATATGTAGATATAGGTTGCTTGATTTGGTCTTTTTTTTTCTATGCTGCTATTTTCTATTTAACAAGTTTTTCTGTTAACTATATATTTTACATTTTCTCCCAAATTGGGTTTGATTGCAGATATAACTACGCAATAAAATGTAAAATGCCTTTTACTGTATGTAAGCAATGCAGCATTATCTTAATACCATAATATTATTTGCTTTAACACAAAAATAAACTTTCCAGTTGAATAATCTTAAAAACCAGAAATGATGAACTCTAAAGAGTGACCAAAAATCTATAGTAATCATTTCTTAGTGTACCATTATTCAATTAAGTACTGCATTATAAAACATGAAAATTTGTCCAACAGCAAATTCAAAGGTCTCTGGTCAAACTGTGGCCAGTGTCTTAACTTGGTAATAAATTACATGTTTTGGCATTATCTATAATAATAATGCCACACGAAGGTCTGAATTTCTGAAGAGAGATGCATTAATAGCTTGAATGTTATTTAATTGTAATTGTATGCTTTTAAATGTTAATAATGGAATCTCTTTAAATACAGCATTCAAGTAGCCCTGTGTTGAAGGGTGGTGTTAAAGTTTCTTTCACTTAATCTAATTTGGATGATGTTTTGTGAAAAGGGTTAATCTAATTTTAATTAAGTTTATTTAATTAAGTTTCAACCCATTTTAAATAATTCAATATGCAGTGGAACTCAGAGTTTCAGAAAGCCAAATCATTTTGTGACATGTAGTTCTAAATTGGGAATAATATAGCATTTATGAAATAAATTGTTGGTTGAGTGATGACATTAAACACAGCATTAAATATGTTTTGATTAAATTTCAAAGGTGTATTTTACTTTTAAAGATCAAACTAATCGGTTTATGAAAATGATTGCCTTTATTAGATTGTATTTTAATAATTTCAATTTTTGTTTTAAAAGTGAAGGAAGACAGGTGATAAGAAAGCTAAATGACTTCACCTGTTTAACAAACATAAGAGATGCTAGCTAGCATAGTGAATCTAATTCAATGCTATTGTTGAGATATATCACTGAGAATTTTAAATTAAAATTTGTTTTAACATTTTAATAAGGGAACAGTGTGAATTCAGATTAGCTTTTTGATAAATACTTTTAAGCTCAGTTTTGAAACATTCATTTAGGTACATGATTATGTTAATCAAAAAGGCATGGTACTGACATAAAAAAACAGACACATAGATCAATGGAATGGAATAGAGAGTCCAGGGATAAATCCACACCCATATGGTCAGTTAACATCTGACAAAGGGGGTGAGAACATTTAAGGGTGTGAAGACAGTCTATCCAATAAATAGTGTTGGGAAAAAAAAAGAACGAAACCAGACCACCTTCTTACACCAAGTACAAAAATAAACTCAAAATAGATTAAAGAGTTAAATATAAGACCTGAAGACATAAAACTCCTAGAAAAGCATAGGCAGTAAAATCTCTGACATTTTTCTTGGCATTGTTTTTGTTTCTGACATATCCCTTCGGGCAAAGGAAACAAAAGAACAAACAAATGAGATTCCATCTAACTAAAATGTTTGGCACAGCAAAGGAAACCATCAGCAAAACAAAAGGACAACATATTGAATGGAAGAAGAAATTTTCAGATAATACATCTGGTAAGGGGTTAATATCCAACATTTATAAAGAGTTCATACAACTCAACACCAAAACCACAAACAATTCAATTAAAAATGGGTAAAGGCCCTGAAAAGACTTCCAAAGGTGACACGCAAGTGGCCAACATACATGAAAAGATGCTCCACAGGACAGATAAATCATCAGAGAAATCAAAATTAAAACAATAATGAAAAGTCACCTCACACCTATCAGAATGGCTGTCAATAAATCCAGAAATATTGAGTGTTGGTGAGAATGTGTAGAAAAAGAAACCCTCATGCATTGTTGATGGGAATACAGATTGGTGCAGCCACTTTTTAAAGCAGTATGTGGAGTCCTCAAAAAATTAAAAATAGAATTTCCTTTGGACCCAGCTATTCCACTTTTGGTTGATATATCCAAAGAAACCCAAAACACTAATTTGAAAGAATATATACATTGCTATATTCATTGAAGCATTATTTACAACAGCCAAGATATGGATGCAACCCAAGTGCTCATCACTAGACATGTAGAGGAAAGGTGGTGGTACATATTTACCATAGAATATTAGCCATAAAAATGTAGTAAAATCTTACCATTTGTGACAGTATAAATAGACCTAAAGGGTATTATGCTGTGAGTAAAATAAGTCAGAGAAAGACAAATGCCATATGATTTCACTTATATGTGCAAGGTAAGGAACACTGCAAACAAACACACAAAACAGAAATAGTCACTCTTGCTGCTGTGGCTGAGTGGATTGAGCATCAGACTGTGAATCAATCTGACGCTCAGTCCCATTGGTTTGATTCTCAGTCAGGGCACATGCCTGAGTTGCAATCTGGTCCCTAGTAGTGGGTGCATGAGAGGCAACCACACACTGATGTTTCTCTCCCTCTCTTGCCCTTTCCTTTCCTCTCTCTTAAAAATAAATAAATAAAATATTAAAAAAAGAAATAGTCATATACACAAATTTATTGCAATTTATAAAGGACATTAATTACATGGTTGAAACTAGATACTGCATGATATTTCTAAGAATGTTATCATTCACATACCAGAGATTATTTTAAAACATCAATGGTTAAAGTTCTTCACTGATTTTTTAGCTAGTTAAGATTTAGTTATTATTAAATGCAGTCTCCTTTATTCCTGCATAAAAATACTGAGAGTTTATTTAACATGTTAATAAATTAAAAAAACAGAGTTAACTCAAGACTGAGGATAAAACTAAAGTCCTGGAATCTCAGGCCATTGTTCCTGACACACTCTCCCTTCTTAAAGAGTTATGAGGTCAATCAGTTAAAACCTATTAACTTATAGAGAAGCTAGTATACTATGTTTTAAATGTTCTATTAAGGTTTAAAAGTTATGCAAAAAACGTTAAGTTTCATTGAGAAATACACTAGAACGTCAACCTAATATAATTTGGAGTTAAAAGAAATTGTGTTTCTATTACTGATGTAACCTAATTTTCTTTGAATGTGGTTAAAAGTTACTATTGCTACATAATGGAAAAATGCTTAGTAAAGATACCAAATATATTCTTTTTTTCCTTTTTACATCATGCAGTCCGAAAAACAAATGAAAGAATGAAACTATTTTCCAGACCAACAGGTCTCTCACTGTATTTCATTTGTTCTATGCAGCACTTAAACATACTCACAGCAGAGATTAAATGAGGAATCTCCAAAAAATGCAAGCTGAAAGGACAAAATACTTTGAGAGATAAATTTAAAATCTTAATGACAAAATTATGCAGTGCCACTGAAGTGGAAAAAGTCATCAAAACAACAATAAAAGGATTCTTTTAATGAAAATTTTAGAAAATATGTGATATGCACTCAATTCTTTCCTAATTTGCACTTGAGAAAAGATCTTGTGCAATAAACAAAGGCTAGATGCATAAATGAATGAGTTAAAAGGCCAGTTCCCAGCCTGAAATGTGCTGATGGTTAAAAACAAGATGCAACCTTATACGAATAATGTCTAACATAGGATGCGCTGTAAGTAAACATATCGATATAAATCAACCTAGTAAGTATTTAAAATAAGTCACGGGTTAAGTAAAATCACTTCTCCATCTGTGGTCATGCTTCTCATAAATAATAGAGTCAGAAACAGAAAAACTTTTGGACGCCAAATGATTGCTACAATATTGTTATTAGAAAATGAAAGCCATAATATTTCACTGTCTGCTGATAAAAGTCAATCTGTTTTTAAAATCATTATCTTTTGGATCAATAGTTTTACCTCAACCACATAATGAAATAAATCACATAAAAAACAAGAGTATACGTTGCATTTAAGTGTTTTGTTTATTGTATTATTCAGGTTATATTAAGTGGTTTTCAAATCTGATTCATCATATGAATATATAGAAATAAATTTTATTACAAATAAAAGATTCTACACTAAATAATAAGTATTAGAGCAGTAATAACATATTATGTTTATATTATTTGTTAGCATGTCATGTTCAGATTTGTGAAGTTATGTGAAAAAGTCATAACTGAGAAATATCATAGAATTAACATAATCAATTCAAATCAATATACATTTTACCTTTTCTAACAATATTTCATCTATTTCAATAATATTTTCTTGTGCTTTAGGAAAAGAATACTTTGCTCTATTAAAATAAGAATTAATATGTCCCTGATTTTTTAAATAAAATATTTTAATAGTGTTGTATAGATTAATCATTGCAACTTAGCTTAAAATATAAACATATTAGTTTTTTTAATAATCTCCAATGATTGAAAATATGTGGACAATAAAATATATTAATTATTTAGATTAAAGAGCTGTTCCCAAATTTTTTAATGCAATCCTTTTTGGATATTAAAATATATTATTTTTTATGTTGTGATATAATCTTTCTCCTCATATACTATCTACCAGTTCAAATAGACCTGGATGAAACAGTAGGTGGATGAGCCGACCTGGCACAAAAATGGCAGCCAGTCAATCATTCAACCATCTGGAACCCACACAGCACTTACTGAGTGTCTGTACCTTGGACCAAAGGGGACCAGCATATAGATTATAATTAACAGTGGGAAGAGAAAGCTCCTGTTCCGGGCTGCTCCCTATTCTGGGCTATTGGCCATCCACGTAATACACTGACTCCTTCAGCTCATTTTAATTTTGGAATTGTAGCTTTCTACCAATATTAGTCTATTTGATTTTAACAAAAATAGGTCTCTGTACTTTCACTGTGTTGTTCAATGACCACTTCAAACTCTGGAGGTATTTGGTGCTATTTTCTTTTAAGAGGAAATCCACAGATTTTTGGCAGCCACCAGCAAACACTTAATATAGTAAGTGAAGGTATTCTGGAGCTGTGGGTTCATGCATTCTAGAAGAGGCACTAGCTGGAAGGCAGTCAAGACCATCCCTGCCATCTGTGCGTGTTCAAGCCTCCTATGCGTTTACTCCGCAGTCTGGGTTTTAACGTGACTTCAGCCTGTGGCTTGTCCAATTTTTATATAGATGGGGATATTTACTGACACTACCTCACACTAATTTGCTCATATTTCATTTTCATTTAGCTTATTTGGGAAGAAAAATGATACATTAAAAATTCAAAACAACATATATTTTTAATGAACTTTCCATTGACCTTGAAATAGTGGAAGCTCAGAGACTTTCATAAAACACAGTACTTAATGTATATACATATATATACTTTAAAAATTATAAATTCTATGTTTATTCAAAAGTGAGATCTATATCAACAACAGATATTTGAGTTTAAATAATCTAATGGTGCCCAAATATCAGGAAAAAATAAATTAATGATTTCTATACACTGAATCTTCTTTCAGTTATTTCACCTGAGAAATTATGGTAATAATTAAGTTAATAATGTGACCTTCACTTTTCATTTCTATATCAGATTCAAAATTTATTAGTGCTCAATATTTATAAGATTCAGTATTTATCAAGGTCATAGGGAGGTATAACTAAATAACAATATATGATATTTAAATTATGAGAACATAGATCTTGGAATCTGTCTGCCTGGGTTTAAAATCTCAGGTCGGCTGATTATTACTTCTGTGCCATAGACAAGTGTCTCTTCTGTATCTTGATTTCCTTTTCTTTAAAAATGGAAATTATAATAATGCACAGCCAAGGGAGTGTTATAAATAGTAAAGTATATATAAGCCAACTAAGTAGGTATTTAATAATACACTTCCAGTAAATAAATATTCGTTTCTGTAGGGGAATGAGCCAGGGTGTTTGAATCTCAAAGAACAGTATGGGACTGATAATATGTAAAAATTAATCATTTTGAAAGGAGTAGAGTTGTGTTTGCAATATTGAAAGAGCAAGGAAGAGTTTAACCCAGCTGGGAAGATTCTTCACAGAGAACCTACAGGGTGTGCTTCTATCTCAAGGGTGAGGTGACACTAATTTGCTCCTCAAATACATGCTAAAAGCAAGATGCAATAAAATGAACTCATCTAAACTAAACTAAAACATGGAACCTGCCCCTGTGCAACCATTTTAAACCAATTGCCTTTTCCAGTTCTTTTCATTGGAGTATTTTCACAGTGAGAACTACTTTGGTGCTTTGATCTATGTGGGCATTTCAATCATGTATTTCCAAATATGTTAAGTCCATTTTTAACCAATTTTAAAGCTTTTAGCATTACCACAACCATTACAATGATTATAATGTTGATAAATAAATGCTAGTGTGTTAATTTACATTCAAATAACTAGATATTTCCTTTATTGGTGCTAAGAACACCTAGCAGTGTTCATAGGTTTTTAGTGTTTCTTTTCGTATTTGCTGAAGTCAAAGCTCTGTTGACATTTACTGAATGAGCACTTTCCTTACCATGTAAAATAAAACTGAAATCAACGTGTTGGGGTGGATATTCAACCTGTGCTATCATACACTTTTATTTGAGACAAGCACTCTGGTTGTTTCTGGGTTGTGTCTCTCCAGTGACTGCAGGGAAATGAACTTGAAGCTGTGCCAGTATCTTACTGGTATAATTTTTTTAAATGCAACACATTTGAGTAATAGGCACATGGCCATGAAACCAAACCTAATTAAAGCCTTGTCAGTTACAAGAAGTCCTGGATTGATCTATAACGTCAGACAACACCAGGTTTGAAAACCTCTACGATGTCAGGCAGGTGTTAAAATCCTGACTTAATACTGATCCAGATTGAGAAAGCAGTTTTTCATTGTATCTAAATTCTTATTTATTTTTAATTATGTAAAAATGTCTAATTTAGAGAATACATTTTTGTGATATATAGTTTTGAAAAATGAATATGGTTATACTTGATGAGTATTCCATTAGTTAAAGCTAGAATTTTAGCTATAAATAAAGGGGAAGTGAAAAAAATAAGAACAAAATATATCCTGAGGGGGAAATAGTCAAGCCTGATTTATTTCTTAAATTTAAAGGTATAAAATTGTTTATTTATTTTCCTTGTGAATTTCTTGGGAAAAATCTAAACATAAAATGTATGTAAATATTTACTGCAAAATATCATAGTGGCTGAACTTTAAATTTAAAGACTTAAACTTCTTCACATTATGTATATTAAGGATACTCGTTGCCAGATTCCCGGAAGAAAGTAAAACACTGCTTAGAAATGATGTCCATTCTGAGACAAACTACATCACTATTTCTAGCATTTTAAGACTTATTTTTACCCGTTACTTAAGAATCATGAGTGAAATTACTTCCAACACTTCTCAAGCGAGATATTGTCATACAATGATAGTTTTTATAGTGTATGTATGTCACATTTTCTGGCATCTTAATTCATTTTTCCTAATACGATTCTTTTTAGAAACCCAGATTCATGGCTGAGTTAAATAATTGTAATATGCGTATATACTGCAAATGTTAAGTACTCAGAAATCCTTCTGGGTATATCTAATGGCATTTCTTCGCTCTTTTTAATTTTTTTTTCTGAAATTAAGGTCATAAAAAATAGGGCGAATACCACAAAGGCCCGCACCTCCCCCACAAACACTGCCCCGCGATCCCAGGACACCTGTGAATCCAGGGTGCCGTCCCAGGAGCCTAGCACAGTTGATGTACTTAATGTCCCGTGAATGAATTCAGTGCAATCTGCAATATTGTCTTTTAGACATGTGTATAAACTGAACACGTGTTATGAACTGGACATGTGCTGTGGCCTGAATGTTTGTGTACCCCCTCTAATTTGTATTTGAAGCCCAATCTCCCCAAAGGATGGTATTTTTGAGGTGGTGCCTCTGAGAGGTGATGAAATCAGGTAGAGCCCTCGTAGGTGGGAAGAGGGCTCTTGTACGAGGAGACAGTAGGGAGCCGGCTTCCCTCTCTCCTCTCCACCACGTGAGCAGACAGAGAGGACGGCTGACTGGACCTCATTAAGAGGGCCCTCAGCAGAACCTCCTCAACACCGGGCCTGTTCTCAGACCTCCAGCCTCCGGAACTGTGAGCAGCTGGTTCTTACTGTTTAAGCCCCTCACTGCGCAGTATGCATTACAATAGCCTGAACTCCGACAACATGAGAACAATAAATAATTCTTGGGCTATAATAGTAGTATATTAATATTCATTGTTTTGAATACTGCTTTCAGAATAAAAGGAGAAATCATTTTGGGGAAGGCTGACATGCTATTATGATAATTTGTAATAGTCTCCAGAGGTAATGAAATAATAAGTCAGCATCTGATGAATGTTGAAGCTGACCAACTGAACTAATGCAGGATATAAACAATTATTGTAGCTGTACATTTGAATATCCATCGAATTTTGGTCCTAGTTGTCTTGGAGTCTTCAGCATTTTTAAATCACCATTTAAAAATTCAATTTTAAAATTTGGATAATTTACAAAATTCCATACAGAACTGTTTAGTTTAACTATTATGCTATTTTTCTAATTTTATTTATAATTAATTTCATAATAAACTGATGGAAATAAGCAATTATCAAAACATGGGCAATAAGACCTTGCTGGTATAGCTCAGTGGATTGAAAGCAGGCTGCTAACCAAAGGGTCACGGGTTCAATTCCCAGTCAGGGCACATGCCTGGGTTGCGGGCCAGGTCCCCAGTATGGATGTGTGAGAGGCAACCACACATTGATATTTTTCTCCCTCTCTTCCCCTCTCTCTAAAAATGAATAAATAAAATCTTAAAAAAAAAAACATGAGCAATAAGCAATACATCCATTTTTTTTCTCTAAACTAAGCCCGCATTTTGTCTTTGAAAAATAGGCTTAAGATATCATTTTTGCAGCTGACTACTCAAATACATAAATTAATCATTAGGTCTATTGTGAGAAAATAATTTTTGCATTCCTGATTTAAAAAAGAACATAATTCTTCAGAACCCATATTTTCATTTTTATTACTTTTGAAGTAAAGTATATGTTAACCATTATTGGTTCTGTATGTACTTCTGTAATTTTTTGTCACAAGTTTTGCCTGCTTCTTCCATATGGGTGGCAATATTTTTTTTAAATTATTCTTTTGTGATTTGGAACTTCAGTGTCAAGTTTACATTCTTACATTTTATTTTTTTCTTTTCCTGTATTGTGTTCAGAAATACTGTTCTCAATTTAGAAACAATTAACATTCTAACTAATTTCATTCTTGAGCTTGAATATTTGTGAACTTTTATTTTAAGCTCTGTAATCTAAGTTTTTGGTTAAAGTTTAGTGTACAACGTATGTTGTTACATGATTATTTTCCAAATATTTAGCCCTTTTAATATTATTTGTTAATTCTTTAATATTATTTCTATATATTCCTTATTAATAACTCACTATTCTAATAACATTTTATCAATCTTTAATGAAGTATAATTTGTCTACAAAACTGCATCCATATGAGTGTAAAATTCTATGTATTTTGAATTCACCAACACATTCAAAACTCAGTACATTTCCACCACATTCAAAAAGGTTTGTTGTCTGAGGCACAAATTCTTTAATGTCTACTTCTTTATATCAAATTTATGTTTTTGAGATATTTTATGTTTTTTTCTATCAGCTACTTTTTATTGCTGTGTAGTATTTTAATGTATGGTATACCAAACTATGTTTACCCATTTATTTATTATGAACTTTGGGGTTATTTCCACTTTAGACTATTTAAGAAAAGGTACTCCAAACAATATTTTAGATCTCATTGTATAGACACATTTTAATTGTTCCTGGGCCAATACCTGAGGCTAGATCTTATTATAGATGTAGTTTAGCTATTAAAGAAATTGCCAAAACTTATTATTTTCCCACCATGAGTCCATGATAGTTCTAGTTTCTTTATCTCTTGTCAAATGTTTGATACTGCCAGTGATTTTAGTCATTTTAATGCAAAGATAATAATTTCTCTAGTAATCTAGGTAGAACACATTTTCATGGGCTGATAGGCCATAGTATGACTTTTTGTTCAAGTATCTAGTCAAGCTTTTAGCCAATTTTTAATTGGACATTTGTTTTATTATTGACTTGGAAGACTTTTTATACATTCTGATTGCAGGTTATTTTATAACAGATATACATTGCAAGGGTCTCTTCCTTATTTTTTCATTACATCTGCAAATTCAAGTAACGAATACTGTAAAGTTGTGATTGGCTTTAGGACTAGTCAATGAGGGCAAATTCTAAACTGCCTGGAGCACTGTTAGTGGAAATCCGGACTTTGAGAACTGAAAAGGAATATGTTATTAAAAAACAGAGAAAGGATCATTTGACAGCATGATAGAGACTGAAGCAACACTATTGCCTTTGATAACATTGAAAGAAGTATAAATCGATTTATGTGCCCAGGAAGATTCCTAAGTCAAGTGTTAAAGGTGTCGTTTGATTTAATCTTGCTTTTCAAGATTAAATATGGAGAGATGCACTAAGGGAAATACTTTTAAAAAGTTAACCTGCAGCATGTGGTTGTAAAAATTTTTATCCTCTCCAATAGGTAAAAGATGCTAACAGTAAAACATAGTTCTAAATCCAAGCCTAGGACATGCTCAAGAAAAAGAGGTCTACACTGAAACCAAGAGTGTTACCACAGAACTTTCATTTCTGAGAAACATCAAATATTTTCCTTCCGAACAACATTCAGTGACAAAAAGAGGCATTCAAAAAGAGTAAGCGTGTGCCTCAAAGATCTCTTAATTAAATGATAGAGCCTCTAACCTGCTCAAGGATGCTGTACTTCAGACATCTCAGAAGCAGCCCAAGGCAGACAAAGGCGTGCCTCAAAGATGTTGTTTAGGAAGTCAACTACAATGAGAGTCACAGGTTGCCTTGAAGTTTTCGAAGGAATTCTCATAGTAAACAGGTGGTTCTCTTACAGTGACAGTGAAAGAAGCAGCACGCCATTGCGATCTAGAAACATTCACGGATGCAAGGAGCTTGAGAAAATGACTCCGCTCCAAAAGCGCTTCCTTTCATAAACAAAAAACAAAAAGGAAGGATTATTCCAGAAGAAGAGTGCAGAATAAGGTGTACAGAACCAAGGAGAAAAATTCTCAGGACTGGTGATGTAATCAGAGAACTTCTAACCCTTGCCTGGCAGGATTTCAGACAGCAAATTTTCAACTTTTTCAAAGGAATATCTATATCACTATTTAGATATATTATTTCCTTTGCTATTCCTACAAATTTTAACATGGTGGAGAAAAACATAGTTACATTAGTCATGTGGATTAGTTTTATTTATTTAAACAGTCAGCTAATTATAAAATATGAGTAATAAAAACTTCCCCAAAATCTGAACCTTAAAGATTCTCATTTTTCAGGTTTTTTTTTTCTTTTACTTTGTTTTTCTTGATTCGAATTATAGCTGGGACTTTGAAGTTTGAATGATCAGTGACAGATTGTCTGGACTCTAAACATTGTGTATATTTGCCTAGACTCTAAATGAGAGCTGAAATGAGAGCTGAATGTTTTCATGAGCACAGGGCTCTGTGGTTCTTGAATCAGTTGTGATTCCCATGACCGCAGCCCCACTTCTAGGGTTTCATTTCAAGGAAGGCTTCAGAGACAAAGCTGTGTAATAGGCATTGTCTTTACTTATTTGTACACAGTGATTTGATGGGGGGGGAGTAGGACAGATGTGTTCCCTCATCATGTCCAGAGAAAACTGCAGGAAGATCTGTTCTCACATGTAAATTCATGGCCATGTTCTCTGAGAATCTTCTACCACAAGAGTCAAAATAAACCAGCAAAGCCATGGGCAATTTTTCTCGGGAGAAATAAGCCGTATGCTAGTTGGAATATAGAAATCAACTCTGACAATATTACAATATTACGTTTCTGAACACTTTTAAGTTCTTATTGTTGTGATGTCAAGGAAAATTGCCGGGATAATTTATTCTTTTCGTAAAGGAGCTTCAAGACAAAAGTTGTTTTTTAAGGGGCATATGACAACGGAAATTCCACAGGTGGTTTTTAACCCTTTTGTCGTATTACTTTATCAAGGCCCATCTCTTTTTCGTAAAAATCCCATGGCTTCTGCTCCCAGGGCAGAACGAACACCCTGCTGCAGTTGTAAATGACTTGATTCAAACTGCTACCAATGAACCAGAGTTCCTCACGCAGGTCGTAACTTACAAGGGGACTGAGACATCATTGTCCTATGTACAATGTGTCTTGTATTTTGTATCTTCTTCAACAAATGCCTCTATTTTTAATATAAAGATAATTAGTAGGTAACAATGGCCCAATAAGACCTGCAGCTTTTCTCTTCGGAGCTCTGCCTAAAAATACTGAACCCAGAAATGTGGGTCTGTTCATTGGATATTGGACACACAGAGCCACAAAATCATCCCAGGAAGATTTGCTCTCTCATCAGCAGCACATTTGTTAGCCAGGAAAGTTTGACTCCATTCAGTGGTGATCAAACCCTTATAACATTCCTTGGCTTTGATAAATAAAAAGTAACAAAAAGGCTTTTAAATCATGATTTATTGTCCCCTGTAAAATACAAAGGCCAAAGATCTGTAAATCTTGTATATCTAAAATTCTCGGGCACCTTTTAATAATTTTTGTGCACTTTTTAATATTTTATATAAATCTTGAAGAAAATGTCTATATATCTCGTGTTTTCATTTTCTAAGTTGCATTGCTATCAGATCAAAAATAATTCTCTCTTAACACATAAAATTTGTGCAAACATATTGTTTACCTTGGCATCTATAAAGACAAGATTTAATGTCTTGCAAAATAGTGCAGTCGTTTTCAGTTGAACACAATATACTGGGTGTTTCCGAAATCCCCTTTAGTCCCTGCTTGTGAAAGGAGGGAATGATATGAGCATGAGCTCTCTTGTCAGGTACTTGGCCCTTCATAGTGACTATAATCTGTATGTAACGTTATTTTGCTGTGGTTTGCTAACTTTTTTTTTCTCAACACATAAAATGTCTGTTTTCTGTATGCATGAAGAGGACATCAACAATTAATGGTGCAAAAAAAAACCCCTAAATAATATTGATATCTTTAAAGGAGTAGACATTTAGGAGTTGGAAAATAAATTTGGTTATTAGCCTAGTCATGTAGTCAAATTTAATCAAGCGACCCAACACAGTTATGAGTACTCATTGCTATGATTATTTGTGTTCTTAGCACATTGTCATCTCCTGATAGTTCCCCCTGTGGCCATTTCTACTCATGTGCACACGTGAATAAGTAAACAGCTCCAAGTGTATTGACAGTCTGTCAGTTGGGGGGGTGTGTTCTTGCATGTAAAAACTAATGATAAAATGCTCATTACTTTGACTCAATTAATCTGTTCTTATGGATCCATGTTTTCCTGTGTATATTTATCTAACACCCTAAACATCACTGGAGGTACATGCATTTTGAATTCTTTACCTACAAATTTAGTTGTGGGTAAAGTCACATAGTGCTCTATAATAATTTATTTGTTATTTCTAATAATTATCAATAAGCATTATGTAATACTTAACACACATTGCAATAATTATTTTAGTCTGAATGATTAAGATATAGGTGTAAAATTTCTAAGCAAAATGATTTGGTGGAATTATCCATCTGTTACATATAAAAGCCCATAATTTTAATCATAAATATATTCTCAAAATCCAAAGAACTTTTAAGATAAAATGAACATTAAAGCTTTATTACATGTACTGTGCTTATTTAAATTATCTATTTACTACATGGTGATGAAAAATGATTTGACTATGGTTGGTGAGCACTCAATGATATGTACAGATCATTTATATTTATATTTATATTTATATTTATATTTATATTTATATTTATATTATTTATATATAAATGTACACTTGACCCCAGCTGGTGTGGCTCAGTCGATTGAGTGTTGACCTGTGAAAGAAAGAGTTCAATTCCCAGTCAGGGCACATGCCTGGGTTGTGAGCCAGGTCTCTTTCTCTTTCTCCCTCCCATGTCCTCGCTCTAAAAAAATAAATAAATAAAATCGTAAAAAGAAGAAATACACACTTGAAACCTATGTGATCTCACTAACCAATGCCATCCCAATAAATTTAATTTTAAAAAGACAAAAATAAATTATCTACTTATTTATTCTCATTACATTTTTGAGAAAACTATGACACAAAATTCAGTGGAAACATTGAGGAATGGAAAGAAGCAAAGCTATGATGAGAGCATATGAAATTACGTATAACTTTCTATAGGAAATTAAGAATATTGTTATATATATATGTGTGTGTGTGTGAAAGCACTGATGAGAACCTTCATTAGACAATTATAAATGTAAGTTGTTAGATTTTTTCTTAACCCTCAGTTTTGTTATTTTAGTGTTGGTATCTAAAGTAACTAATCTCTTTCTATTGTTAAAATTATATATGCATTATATATATATATCTTGAAATGTATATGACTTGAAAAGAAAATATGTAATAGTTTTATAAACTTATTGCAAAACATATGACTGAATTTGAAAGGATTTCTGCTTATATATTTGAATACAAACAATTATACACAAAGGAGATTAATTAAGAATTAAATAGTAATTTTGCTCATGGTTTTAACCATTCAAATGATCAATGGCTTTCTAGTACTGATAATGTTGAGAAGAAGAAAAATGCACAGTATTAAATTAAGCCCTTCAACTTTATCTTAAGTATTTTACATTCAATTATTCAAGTTAGACATTACACAAATTTCAAAAATTTCGACATCATTTGGTTTTGGATTGGTCCAGACTTTGCATAATGTAACACACATATATTTATTTATATAAAAAGAAGCAGAAATAAGAAACAGGGAACATCATTTTGAAATACTTAAGATTTAAAAAATATAAAATTGATCCTATTATTCATCCATTGCTGTATTTTAAAGCATATTATTTTATATGAGTTTAGTCAGAAAAGATCATGATCTTTGAGACTTTTTAAAAATAAATTCAAATTGTATCTTTAATTACCCACATGCACTGCGTATTAGTTTAGTGAGCTTTAATTTAGCTGACCTCTGAAGTGAAAAAGAAATTTGGTTTAACTACTAGAATAGTTCAAGCAAATGACACACACACGAAGAATAACCCTCCTAAGGGATTTAAAAATTAAGCCACTTACTTGTTTCAGAATTGAGCAATGAATCTTCTCATAGGAAATCTATGTGGGTGATATTGATATATTTGAGTAGATGTGAAATCTTGCTATTTGTGTTGGGTAAGTGAAACTACAGAGAAATTCAATATCACTTACATGATATTCAATGAACTGATTAACATCAAAGACACATTGCTTAGTGAAAGACTAAATATACATAGGAAACGATGTGCAAGTAACAGATGTTATTCTCATGTGACAAGATGATACTAGACAATTGCGAGCATTATTCTGAAAGGTCAGGGAGGTGAGGACTCCAAGCTGTGTGAGTCTGGGGGTCTCTTGCCTTTTCCCTTAGGATCACAAAAGGACTGTAGTGCTGCGGCAACTCTAAATCCTACCTCTATTCTCTGCATTTAACAGAGAGAGAGAGTGAGTGGTCCAGGTGAGAGTGGGAGTACTCCGACTGACTTTCTGCGGTCTTTTCAGAAAGTAAAAGTTTTTTCAAAAACGTCTAATAGATAATGCTTATATTGTATTGGCAAGAACTGCAATACTGCAAAGACACACTCGGGTAGTATGATATGGCCTTTCTAAGACCAAAGAGACTCTTCACAATACCTCAGTCATATCTCAGCCTTAATAGCATCACAAAAAGAGAAAACCATCATGGGGCTGAACACAGCGAGTGACCCTCCATGTGGATGGGTGCGATGTAATGTGTGTGTGTGTATATATATATACACCTTTATTATTATATAAATTTTGATGTTTTATTACAATAATAATTTTCCAATAATTCTTTTAACTTAGTTTTAATGTATAAAATAGCAATGTGTATTATTGCTTCTTGACCTTATAGTTGCAAAGGGAGAACCCCTGCCCCAGAAATGGTGGAGGGGGTGGAGAGGTAGAAGGGAGGAGAAGATTACTCTTGATCTGCCTTATGAGGAGAAGAAAGTACGGAAGATTCAGGTAGTGGGCCGATATGCAAAGCATGACTCAGCATACCTGTACCATGGAAATGCACCTAGATCAAAATTACTGGAGGTGAGTGGCAGAATGATGGTGAGCTTTACTCAATGCCAAATGATAAAGCTTCTGGTGTGGTAGGACAGAGTTCAGTGTTTGTTGGCTAGGCTCTGATCAGCAGAACTCGCATTTAACCAAGGCAATGGCTTGAGCAGACTGCCATTTACAAGCTTTGTGGAGGATGCCTTCCAGATGAAAAGAAATGGAGAGAAATGTGAGAGGCTACTTCAATACTCTAAGCGAGTTACAATTAGCATCTAAATTAATGATGTTTCAGAGGAGGGAAAAAATTGCCTTATGGAAAACCAAGAATAAAGAATTCAATATGATTAATTGATTTCATTTCTCTATACATTTATAACTGACAGTAAGATAGTTTCTAAAGTTTGAAAGAATTAAAGGTCACAGAACAACAGTCTGAATTGAATAAAAAAATAATTCAATATGATCATCAGTTTCTAGTTGGTACAGCTGGCCGAATGCAGCAGAAAAACGCCAGCAGTTGTGCAGCTTAAGGGTGGGAATACTACTAAAATGTAACTTAGAGAGGAGTTTGACAATGAAATAGACAGAAGAAATAACAGACAAGTAGCTGACTTGAGACCACTTAGTACACTTACAGAATTTTAATCCCTGGGGAGATACAAATGAAGGAATTAATGCCACATAAGCAGTAATGTGAAAAATTGTGAGAAAAAAGAGGTAGCCAAAAATTAGCAATGTGCACTACAGAATTTTATGGGACAATAAAAAACTAAAAGAGAAACATAAACGTTGGCAAAGAATGCACAGGATGTGTCACTAACACAGGAGACATAGACAAAGATTTCTTTTTAAATAAAGAGTAGAAACAGCTCTGGGGAAGTAATAGTCAATCACTTTAAATATAGCAAATTCAGGTAAGATAATAGTAATATAATCATTCATTTAATAAAAAAAATCATTATAGATCTTTAGCAGAGGAACAGTTTTGGGTTCCGGGACGGAGGGAATATTGCTATGGTGTGAGGAGAGTGCTGCATTGGAGAGGACACACACAAGTATGGACTATTTAGGAGAATGATTGAAAAAAAATAAAAGGAAGTTTTGTAAATAATACAGAGTGTGTCTCTGTGTGTAAAGGGATGGACTTTTTTGTTTAGTTAAAAACGGGTAAGGCTTAAACTCTTTATTAGACAGAGAGAGGGAATGTATCTAACATTATCGAAAACAGATTCGCAGGAGATGTCTCCACACATTGCTATAGTAAGTAAACATATTGGCAACTTTTTTATTGTATAGTCTAGGGAAAAATAAATAATTTTATGTCCTGTTAAACATATTCAACTTTTAAGTGCACAAGACCATGTTCATCTAAGTCTCGTGATGGATTCCATAAGGGACTTATTTCTTGGTATATCAAGACAGTGGGTAGCAAAATCTTACTGCCACTGTAATTGTGTCAATGTACCAAGGTGTTTATCTCTAGGATGTGAGATGCTTTTTGTTTTGTTGCGGACACAAACAAATACTTCACTGTTTTAATCCCTGCACATCTGAGAGATCATAACATTATATAAAGTGAATGTGTTAGGTAGCAGCTACAACTGACTGGCTAGAGGGGAAATAAAAGCAGATCCCTCGCCATTACAACCTAACAGAGAACTTAATACAGGAGACTGGAAGCAAAGGGAGACATGTCTCACCTACTCACTCAGCAGTCCTGAGGTCGGTTTGATAAGATTGCCAGTGCCCAGAGCACTACAAGCAAAATGTGCAGGAAGAGGGAAAAGTCCTTGAGACTGTGCTGAGGAAAGGGGCTTCTGTAATAATATTACTAAGATTACAGGATGTTCTGAATATCACAAGACAAAATTACACAGGAAGAAAAGGTGGGCCTGTGCTGGGAAAGGGGGCCTCTGTAACAATTTCACTAAGACAAAGAGCTTTTACTAACTAACAAAGAAAGCCTTTGTAGCTATATGTTATTCCCAAGATTTAGAGGGGAAGAAAGCTTTTACACCTCTAAAAGCCAGCTGAGGTGTATAGCCTCTGAAATCTAATAGTCAATCTACTTAGATTAGCTAGGAACCCACTTGTAGCCTTGGCTCAAGTGGATAGAACAAACTTACTAAGAACTTTCTTTCCTCTACAACTGGGTCATTTAGACTAGCCAAGTGTTTGCTTGCAGCTTTGTGCTTGTAGGTATTTCATAAATAAACTTACAAACTACAAATATCAAGTCACGATAGTCGCTTTATGCAGGTCATCTGAGTACGAAGTTTGAAAGAAGTGTACTCTGAGAGCCTACAGCTCAGATTCTCCTTTTATTTCAATGTCATGGGAAAGGGGTATGACGTTAAAATGAGGTAAATGTTTATTTGTTGTATAATATGTTCTGTAAATATCAGAGAATTCATTTACTTTTATGCATTAAACTTTTTAAATACTCTATCCAATCTTAGTTAGCATAATTATACTCCATTGAATATGTGGAATCCCTTCTAAATAATACCAAGAATTAGGATTCTAACACTACCTTGTTATCTAAATTTGTCACAACATAAAAAACATTGAGTGAAAGAGTTAATAATTCAGTCAGTAAATTCAGGGTGAATAAGAAAGCAAAATAAAATAAGATACTTTATTTAATACCAATAGCAAGATACTGCATATGTATGTATCTGGTTAATTGTATTCTATCACAGACAGAATTAAATGCACTATGTTATATAAAAATATATTGCATATAAAAGTAAAAACTTGTTAGATTTTATATTTCAATAGCAACTTAACAACCAAACTAGAAAAATGTGTTAAGTTACATCATTTCAATGGTGATGAATTCTGGACCAGTTCACTTACAGGGACTGTCCAGTGGGTACAGAACCAGAAAAAGATGAGGAAAGGAATGAGATGTCCGAGATATTCGGACAATGTGGTCACGCAGGAATACGGGTGAGTCTAACATCAAAATAAGTAAATTTTAGGTATTTTTATCTTAAAGGAAAAAAAAAAAGCTTTGTGTAAACTATTACAGCACAGACTGAGGGACCAATATGGCTGCTTGAATTGTGAAAAAGTGTGAGAATATCAGATTCCCCAACAAAGATTATTGCATGTGCTTACTTTAAATGCTGTTACCAATTTGTCCTGGGGGAAAAACAAACCAGAACAAAACAAAACTTTCTTCACCTTTTGGGACAGCCAGAATAAAGAAGTCATTCCTTTTCTGAATGCACCATCTTGTATTGGTTTTTCTGGTATAAAGCTCTAGCACTTTTATTTACCTTCATTTAAAATTTAACCACATATAATTTTTCAAGAATTTTCTCAGAAGTTGTATGTGTTTATTCAGTTTCTTCTAATCTCCCAAGGAAATGGTCACTCCAGAAAATACAGTAAATATATATATATATATACATTTGTTTTCTGTAGTGAAGTGTAATGTTATGCGTCCTTTGAATTCAAAGGACACATTGTCAGGCCCAAATACAGAAGAGCATTAAAAAATAAACAACAAAAAAATTTCATTGGGCTTCCTCCTCTGTGAATAAAGAAAGCCCTTTTGGGAGAGAAGGGAAATCAAGATGTATTCACCCTCAGGTAAACACTTGATTTTGTTTTACTTTTACTTTTCCTACCCATTTTGTTTACTTCTTAAGGTAGAAGAACATGGTGACCATTAAAATTGTGTAACGATGATACATAAGCCCTGCAATCAAAGCATGAGGACTTAAATGAAAAGCAACATCCAGGAAACTACTTGGTTTCATGATATTTCATACCGTCTTTGTGTGGTAAAGGAAGCATGAAAAGAACAGCTGCCTTCCCAGAAATTCTAGAAGAAATGTTTGTGTTCACGGTAGATTAATAGTGGTTAAATGTAATAGAATATGGTAAACAGGTGTGATTTTTTTCTTCTCTACAAGATGCATTATGTCTTGAAATATTTTGTGAGACAGCAATCTGGAGAAACAGGTAAAGATGGCACAGGCATCAGCAAGTCTAAAACCTAATAAAATTTAATTTTAAAGAAAATAGAAGAGAGAATGAGACTGAAAACACCAAGGCGGTATAAAATGGCCAATAGTAACAAAGTGGAATGAAAACGAAATGCAGGTCACACCCAACTTCGTGTTTCTATTTTTAATGCACTACCAGACAATGATTTTACATAGTGATATTAAAAACCAAAGTAAAATTAACTAACTTTCAGGATACTTTTATTCATTACTATGGTTCACCTGGCAAAAAAGATAATTATGACACGCATATGTGATACCTTTTTTGCTACCATTTGGAATAATTATTATAAATGATAATGCATTTGAAACTTTTAAGCTACGTTAATCATATTCTGCATGAAGTTTAGCTTTTGTTATCATCTGCTGATTAGACTTTCAATGGGAACAAAAATGAATGCATGTAACAATTCTTGTGATTGTAGTATTACTATACAAAATCTAAGGCATTTTACATATATTTATCCTAGACAAAAATGTGTGCCTACATTAGATATTATCTCGCATTACCAAGAACGCTTCAAAGAGTAGAAATATATACGGCTGTAATGTATTATAAAATGTGCAATAACTGATAAGGATTTCCAGACTGTAAGAAAGACCCATACATCTCATTAAACAAAAATGTTCAATGAGACTCACTTTAAATTCTCTTCTTTCTTGTTTTATATGATTAAAAAGAAAGAAAAATTACAGCTATGTAAGCAGCATTGGCCATGTGCCACATGTGCACACGGTGCATACATGCATGTATGCGCATGCACACACATCAGCTAAGTATGAAATTGAGTGGAGCTTATTTACAGCAAAACTGTAATATTTCACATTGCATAAAGGATTTCTCAGCTCCATGTGAGAGCAAACTATAAGCGGAACTCCCTATAGCTTTTATTAGCTGAATTCATGTCCGGAATTACTCCTTGGTTGTTTTCTCTCTACATGGAACTGCTTAGAGGAGATGCTTCATTTGCATAATCAAAGATTCCTAGGGCTAAGTTCCACACTCAGATCAGCACTATGGGGATGTACTGGAAGTACAGGGTATACGAAAAGAGAAGTAAATAACAGAGAAAAACAAGTGTAAACTCTCCAAACTCTGCCAATAACACTAGTTTGGAAGAACACACACTCACACTCCGCTCTTTTCACACCATGACTGAATTTTCTGTGACTTCTTAGGTAGCAAGTATGACCAAATGGAATAAGCCTGGTTCTGAGGTCATTGATTTCAGTTCCTGGCCAGACCATTTGGTATGTGGTCATGAGTGATTTAAACTTACTAATACCACACATTTAAATGATCTCCCAATAACATTATTTTCATTTAATCATCAGTGAAATTCAATTTTGGAGTAGAGAAATTACCTGTCTCTATTTTACATTTGAGGAAATCGAATTCCAAATTAGTTATGAACACAGAATGGGGCCCTGCATCAAACCAGTGACACATCTAATGGTGAGTCAATTTATCTATGCTCCTTGGTTAATTTAACACTGCAGTTCTAACTTTTTTATAAATTCAATTCTGTAATGATTAGGTTCCCACATACAGTGAAGGGAAGCTTATCATTTTATAAAGCCTCCTTAAGTTTTAAGTGTGAGAAAATATTGATACATCATGGTCAATAATATTTAGCAACTCTGAAACATGGATTCTTTTATTAGCCTACAGAGGATGGTTTCTGCTTATGAATGTCAGCAGTGACTCTGTATGAAAAACTGCAATCTTTTTCTAATTATGGTGCATTTCCTTGTATTAAGTGAAGTAAAATTTACCGAAGAACCAAATTACTTCCCTTTACCCTTCACTCTACTCACAGACAAAACTTCTTTGGAACTATCTGGCCTTTATGGAAAAATTATTAAAAAAGAAATAAAAGGGCCCTGACTGATGCGGCTCAGTGGGCTGGGCATCGCCAGCGAACCAGAAGGCCGCCCGGTTGATTCCTGCTCAGGGCATATGCCCGGGTTCCAGGCCAGGTACTTGGTGTTGCAAAAGGCAACTACTCGATATTTCTCTTGCACATCAACGTTTCTTCCTCTCCCTATTTCCCTCCCTTCCCCTCTCTTTCAAAATAAATAAATTAATAAAATCTTTTAAAAATTAAAAACAAGGAAAATAG
The DNA here is from genome assembly GCA_004027475.1 of Anoura caudifer. Lineage (NCBI taxonomy): Eukaryota > Metazoa > Chordata > Mammalia > Chiroptera > Phyllostomidae > Anoura > Anoura caudifer. The sequence goes on from PVKU01003239.1 coordinate 83,570, forward strand.
AACAGAATGGAGTGAGAGAGAACACGAGTGGCTCGAACAGCCAGGTACCAAGCACTGGCCGATGCCCCAGCTGTGGGCATCGTATCTCCTTCATAAGTCCCATGGTGCCCCCTGTCAGGCAGGGACCTTGTCTCAGCACAGGAAGTACAATGGAATAATGTAAGCTTTGATTTTGCTTTTACTCAGAGATTAGAGAACATCACAATATTGAAACAGGCATATTCGATTTGGGTTGTGTTCCTACAGGAAGGTTCTGAATAAGAGGACCATTAACCTTCAGAATTTCACTTTTCTGGCATGAAAGGGCACTTGCACCGAGAGAGCTGGTGTCCTGTTGTTGATTTTGTGCCAGAGGAGTTGAGATTGATCTCAGCACACCCGGTGCCTTCATCTTAACGGGTGGCAGTGCTCTTTCAAAGCCCTGCAATGTGTCTGTTTTACTGTGAGTCCCAAGCTTTATTCTATTAACCTTTAACGAAATCAATGAATCATAAAGTTCTAAAATTTTTGTCACAAAGAAACTATTGTGTAACCGCAGCTATTATGAACCCATGCATTATTCTTGTTGACACTAAAAATTATGTTTGTGTATCCCTTACATGTGAATATTAAATACATGCACAGCACAATTTATCTTTAAGCCATCTGGGTCTCAAATGTTGCCCAAAATATATTTCTTGTTCATCTCCGTTTCAAGTTTTCTAAATAATTTTCTGTTAATGTATTTTATCAAGACAGATGCTGAAAAAGTTGATGTTTGAGTAAAACTTATTTATGAAGAAAGCAAAGCAAAATTATTCCCCTTTGATATTAAAAATGGATTATTAAATGTAAGTCTAAAATACTGTTGGATAGAAACTTTGGAAAATGCACCAGTAATTCAGCCCTCTGTTTATCCTGTTGGGGATTACTTATTTAATATAGAGATTGGTTTACATGGCCTCTCAGCTGTGTTTGTCTTGATAAGTTCCTTTATTAAGATTACGTCCTATATATTTTAGTTTTACTAATTTTAGACGTGGTTTCTTCAACTGCACATAATGATAACCATACTACATTTCTTGATTGGGGGTATGGATTAAATAAAGTATTAATAAGAAACTAAAGTGCACTGAAATCACACTAGATATGTAATTTATTCTAGTGTCTTGTCCATTCTCACATTTCTTTGAAAGTTTAAAAGAAGGCAAAATAAAAAGGTTTACTCAGTGTTCCAAGTATCTTCTGCTCCAGTCCTCTAACATTTATAACTCCCAATAAACTCACCTAGTATGCATTTCTTCTTTATTTTTTGATGTTTATTTAGTGATGTTGCCTAAATCAGTTATAGATTTAAGATCTGAGTAGTCTTCATTTCTGAAAAGTTTACCCTCACCTTATTTCTCATTTTATTCAATTATATGCATGTCACACTCAAGTTATTAATGTTTACCTTTATTTATTCTACATGTGTATCTAGGGATGTCCTTCTGACAACTGCCAAGATATTCAACTTTCATTAGCAACTTCAGATAGAAGGAAAGGGGTTGGAAAAAATAAAGACACATGTTACTAGAGTTGCAATAGATTTTTAGTTCAGGTTGCAAAAATCAGCCCTACTACTCTGCTACAATATGCTTACCTCCGTAAAATTCCACTTTTTTCTAAGCTGTCGACAATGTATCCGTCATAGTTCTAGTAGGGGAGCAGAAGCAATCTATGTAAGCAAAGAATTATGGAAATTAAACCCTGCAGAAACAATGGGTGAGGTCCTGGGAATGAAGAGCCACAGAGCAATCGGACCTGAAGTTTTCCTGAATCATTGAACTAGAGGAGTAAGGGTTTACTCCAAGCTTACAGGAGAATCTGAGAAACAAACATTTAAAAATGTTTCAAGTTGTACCTGAAACAAACAAACATTTAAGAATGTTAAAGTTGTACCTGACCCTTCCCCTGTTTTTTACTCGGTGTTCTAATATTACCTCCTTAAGAAAGTATCAGGTTTCTCAATAATACTATCTAACATCTAGTCCGTCACAGCTATTGTCTTTTATCACATTCAGCCGCATTTTAAATTAAAGTCACTACATTCATCTAAAATTATATATTTATTTTCCCACTTGAGGAAAACTCCACAATAATTAAGCTCTTCATAGGATGAGACTCCTTATATTTACTTATTTTCCATATAACTTGCACCCAGACCGTACCTGTAACTATCAGAACATAATTAATGATATTTAATATCACATCTTCAAAAAATCTATAGATATGCATGACTTACATCACAACAAAAGTGAAATACTAGGGCCCTGGCTGGTGTAGCTCAGTGGATTGAGCACGGGCCTGCAAACCAAAGGATCACGGTTTGATTCCCAGTCAGGGCACATGCCTGGGTTGCAGGCCAGTTCCCAGCAGGGGATGCACGAGAGGCAACCATACATTGATATTTCTCTCCCTCTCTCCTCCCCTTCCTCTCTAAAGATGAATAAATAAAATCTTTAAAAAAAAAGTGAAATGCTAGATTCCAAAAGTGAAGAAGTAGCTGAACCCTGGACTTTATCAGATCAGGTAACCAAGATAACTGATTTGCATTAACTTTGCATTAACATCTCAGGAGTAGGGAAAAGCCTTTGGTTTTATGAAAGTTGGGGGGTTGGATCTTAGAAAACCACATAAAAATGAGATATGTGAAGTACTATGCATTATGTGAAAGCATAGTAAAACTGTTCTAATGGGAGAAAAGTTTTTTATTTCTTTTAAACTTCATTATTGAGGAAAAATTGACCTATAGTAAATCACATATATTTTATTGTGTAAAATTTATAGCACAATAAACTAATAAAAACAGCAAACATAAAAAGTAGTGTCTTGACAATAGAATCAAGAATTTGTCTCTGTTACTTGTAATTAGCCAAATTTTTAAAAAACATACATTAATCTACTGTATCTTGAGTCTGAGTGTGTCTGCTTTTGTCAATGGCATCCCTGTGAACTGGCTATTAATGAAAACAATAATTTTGTAGAAAAAAGTTGAGGGCAATTTTAAGCATGTCTGGTCTAAAGTGCAAATATCAAACTTGCACTGATCAATTAGAAAATGAACAATTTTAAAACATGCATGGAGCACAAGCAGTATTCACCTGATATTGAGCCATAATGCACAATTTACATTATTTGCCTAAGTACATCTTACAGACATCATTTTTTAAAAATGATTTTACTGTTGTTCAAGTACAGTTGTCTGCATTTACCCCCTGTTCCCCCTGCCACCTCCCTCCCCTGCTTCTACCCCTCCTTGGTTTTGTCCATGTGTCCTTTATAGTTGTTCCTGAAAACCCTTCCCTCTTCCTCCCGCCCACCCCCATTATCCCCTCCCACCTCCCCTCTGGTTACTGTCAGTTTGTTCTTAATTTCAATGTCTTTGGTTACATTTTGCTTGCTTGTTTTTTTTGTTGATTAGGTCTCAGTTAAAGGTGAGATCATATGGTATCTAACTATAACTCAAGTAAAAAATAAACATATAAATAATAACATTTCATCTTGTTTATGAGGGTATTTTGTGTTATTCTAGGACTGAACTATGACAAAATATTAAGTGAAAAAAGCAGTTATAATTTTAAGTAAAAGATTACATAAATGGGATAGTTGCAAAAATTTTAAGGTAAATCCTCAATTATTCTCATTGTTTTTATTTAAATAATGCTTAACATAATGATAAATTCTAATGTCAGGCAACACACACATTCTACTTCATCATCTCTTGTATATTTTTAAAATCTGATAATCTGTATGTAAATTGCTTAACTAGGTTTTAAATAAATCTATTCAATTCAAGAAAAGGTATTGAGCGCTCACTATGTTACAAAAACTGAGCCATATACCGATAAAAATAAGATGAAACAAAGCATTGGCTTTCAAGATGCTTACTGTCTTCTGGCAGTGTGGGCAATTATACCAGAAATTATAATAATACAATAACAGTGATGTAGTGGCAATTATTTTAGTAGCTCCTATGATAAATGAAAATCCACAGTGCTGTGGAATTATATACAATAGGCACTACATAAATATGTTGGATAATAAAGTGCTTATGTCACCAACATTTACATAAATATCAGTAGAGAATAGAATATGTATAATAACTTCCACATATAAAATATATTCCCTGACTCTTTTCTTTTTTTTACAGATAACTTACTAAGCAGAAAGAGAAAAACAAAGTCCTACTATAAAGAGGTCTTATGGGGATTTGTTTTTTTTTGTTATTTCACCTTTTTTCTATTTTTCATTTTTCTACCATGAGGGGGATATACACAGGTTCTCTGCACAAAATATAATGACCTTTCACTTCTGCAAGTTGGACTGGAGAGCACAGGTCAGATGAATGAAGTTTTCAGTTCTTTGTTTTGTTTTGTGTTTGTTTTTAAGGGTGAACACAATATGGGGCATCAACGTAGCTGCTTCCGATGCATCAGACCTACAGGTGACTGGTTTCACCAGCACAATGGTGTCAACAGTCTCACAGCACATTGCAGATAATTTTTTAATGTGTCTTCCTGAATTTAATACTGAAGTCTTTTTTAGGTCTTTCAGGAAGAGAGTGAGGGACTCCATTCCTTTAATTACACATAGCACTGTTTTTTGAAATCAGGATAAGGCTTGGATATTAAAAACATCGTCAGTACAAAGTTCAGCACTTCTGCCTCTTTCTTCCTATACATTTTGAAATTGATTTCTGAGTTTCAAGAATAAGATAAAAATATGTCAAGAAAACAAAGTACTGAAAAGATTCCAAAATAAACTTTAGGTTACCTAACCAAGTTAATACTTGTAAGACTCACTCATATCTATGTAATCAAAATGTTTTCTATGTTTTTGCTTTTTTAATTAGATTTCTAACTTGAAATATAAATTGTACTGCTAATCACTAATATGATATTGGTGACAGAGAATATTTTTGCTTTAACATTGTCAGTAAAATAATTTAATGATATCTATGTCCTAAAAGCTGAAAAGAATCATTCAATAAGAAGTAGACCTCATTGCAAAGATATTGCAAATAAAAAGAGAATTTCACCCTCTTCAAATTTTAAGTTTAAGGGACTAGTCAATAAATGCATTGCACTGAGTTTGTTTCCAGATGCTATTGTAAATAGGACACAGTTAATCAAGGGTCTCTCAAACAATGCTACTATTTTCACTTAGTTTCATCGTGCAACTTCTTCCCCATTCCATTGCATTGATTCATAATTACATGATACTTTTATGGTGTAAATTCGGGGCCATTTTATCACAGAATGGCAGAGAAGACTCATGAGATAATAAAGTTTAACGAAATGGACTCTGTTCCGGCAAAGGCAGCAAAGGCTTCATGACCTAATGTTCTAGAGAGAAAAAAGTTGGTGCATAGTAGTGAACTGTCTATTCTTTGTCTGTTTAATGTGCCAACACTTCTGCATCTATAATCTTCCAAGGGAGAGTGGCTAAGAAACTTATAGAAAAATTTAGAGGAGTTATTGGCAGTCTGATGCTTCTGGAGAAAGAAAATTGGAACATAGGAACCTCTAAAAGAAAGGACAGTGATAAAAACCATAAATTATCTATTGAGACTCCTAGAGGATTATAACATATCGGTGGAAGCCAATAAAAAAAATAACTGGCCTTAAAAAAATTGAAACACACTCTGGGCTAACCTCTGAACTGAGAATATCTGACTGTTACGATATATGGGCTGTTAGAGCATAAGTTCAGTTGTTACCATAAGGAAGACCAATCTGGAGCTTCTGTGATTTCTCATGAGAAATATCTGTTATCTCATGAAAAACTGTCAGGGACCAATATCTACCAAGTAGAAAATATAACCAGAGTCATATAGGAACTGGATCTAAGATTTATCAGATATGGAATTTAAAATAATGATGGCAAATATTTAACTAGAAGAAAAAATTCCAGAAACAGGGAGTGAAAGGTTAAAAATAAATCAAATAAAAATCTTGCAAATCTTAAAAATTAAAAAATAATTGGCCCTGGCTAGTGTGGCTCAGTGGATTGAGCACCAGATTCTGAAGCAAAGGGTAGTTAGTTCAATTCCCAGTCAGGGCACATGCCTGGGTTGCTGGCCAGGGACATGGGAGAGGCAACCACACATTGATGTTTCTCTCCCTCGCTTTCTCCTTCCCTTCCCCTTTCTCTAAAAATAAATAAATGAAATCTTAAAAAAATAACTTAATTGGAATGCACGAACAAAATATTTAAAACAGCTAATTAGCTGACAGGAAAATAGGTAGGTTGACTAAAGTAAGGAGGAAAAAACAAGGGAAAACTCCTTACAAGATATATAAAACATGGGCAAACCCTGTTATGTGTCCATTGGAGTCCCAGAAGAAGAGATAAAAAGAATGGGGATATAAAGAGTATTTGAGGGAACCACTGAAATGTAATAAAAACTGATGAGATATCTTAAGTCAGAGATTTTTAAAAAAAGTTCTATGACCCCATCACAAGTAAAATAAATACAAAGAAAATTTCTCTTAATGTTCAATATAACTACTGAAAATCAAAGCCAAGATAAAGTGCTGAAAGGTGCCTGAGAAAAAGATTCATTACTTACAAAGGAGCAACAATAAGACTGACATTTAACTTTTCAAAAGCAATCATGGAATTAAAATATAGTAAATGATGTTATTGAAATAGTAAAACATATTACTGTCCACCTCAAATCCTATATACATTGAATATATTCCTTCTGATTGAAAAATTAAATAAGTGCAGGAAGATTTAAGAGCAAAGAAAATGATAATTCTATATGTTTTAAGAGATCAAAGATTATATTATGAACTACTTTGTATAAGTAATTTTGAAAATTTAAAACTAGTGGGGAAATATTGGCGAAACTATTTAATAAAAATGTCACAAGAAGAAACAGATTTGATTACAGAAAGTAAATATGAAATAATTTCTATTTCTGGAACTTATTTCCCACCCTATGGCACAGAATTGTTTTAATAACGTATGTAAAATGCTATCTGCTACCTGCCCACCAGGTAAAATCATGTTAATATCATAAAAGCAATGAACCAGGATGTTATTCTGTGAAAGGAAAGGTGTTTGAGACATCAGAGGACTAGATTACAACCCAGAGCTGGAGACCTGACATCCTGCTGAGGCAGGACAGTGAGCATGTGTTGCTGGCCTTGCCAGTTGAACGTAAACGGCTCCTGGTGGCCTTTCCGAAGAGGGATAGAGAAAAAGCGTTCCCCAGGTCAATGAGCAAGTATCATTACACACACTGATTTGCTCCAATAATGAAACTGTACCTGGAACAGCAACTTCAATTGGAATCACACCTGAAGTTCAAAACAAGTCACTGATATTTTCCAGTTGTCTTCTGCAGAGGCCAAAGTGGGTGCGTTGAGTCAGAATGTGATAGGACTCGGCATTTCTGCCTCTAACAGATTCTTGATGGTGACATGTACCTCTATGATCCTTCCAATAAAGGATCCACTACTTTCGGTTTACCTGTTTCCTGAGTAGAAGCAGTTCTAATGGCTGGCATTTAGCCTTTCCTGGGACTAGAGTGAACCAAACAAGATGCTTAAAGACAAATTTTAAGGAGACACCCACTCTGAGTGATGCATATTTCCCCTTAAATACTATGCCTTAGGCCTTTTATTTCCCTTAGTCTGGTCCTGGCCCTGCATAAAGCCTTCCTTCCAGGGCCCAATGTGTGGATTCTGCCAGTTGTGAAGGATGTCTGATTCAAGTACGCATTTTCTACCTGCAGAAATACCACAGGTGAGTCCTAAAGTCCCATAATTCCAGTGTGAGAGAGACCTGAGTGAAAAATGTCTCAATCATCTGTTCTCTAGAAGATGCTATGCCGACATGTGGACCATTAACCATTTGGATCTCCATAACTAGTGTCAGTTCAGAGTCCTTGTCCAGAAATCTCCAAAGGGCTCCTTATTTTTCCTTCCCCAATGTATAGAGTAAGATGCCACCTTAGAAGACAGCTGCAAGGACATTTCTGAAATCGTGAAAGAAGGCAGTATAAATTATGGGCAGTGTAGAAGGTTCTAGTCTCAAGGAGCCATAGCCTTCCCTTTAGTTAAGAGGCTTTGGGTCTGTGAACTGATTTATCTGGTAATGGGGCACTGTGACCCTCTGCTCTGTAAAATAAAGTAAGACTTGTTTTCATTAGACCTAGAGATTTTCTGCTTATGAATATCAGACAGGGCTTCCATAGACTAGCTTCTACTTCAGTTCCTCAGACACCATGCTCAATTAGCCAGCACCGGGTACCTCTGTGAATCAGAGGATTTTTTTTTCACTCCTTTGAATCATTTACCCATTGCAGTAACCATATCCCCTGTAATTGTAGGGATTAAATGACAACAATTGGTCCCTTTCACCTAGTGATCTTGTCTAATCCAAATAAATAATAATAATTTTAAGTAATAATAGTTATTAACTTTGCTGAAATATAAAAGCCAGATTAAAGCCTTAATATTAACAGCCACAGGTTCCTTCATTTTTTTCATTCATGAAATACATTGGATTTATCTTCACAAAAAATACTGTAGAAGTACCACACGCTTAGAAGCAAAGGTTCACTAGTGGGTAGAATTTGGAAAAATGTCATGCATCTTTGCGGAAAACCTCAATTTGCAGGAATCCTTTGGCAAGCAAGCCTGTTTTACGGTTGTACTTCAAATACAACAACTAAAAAAATATCCTCCTCTGCTGATTTCTAGTGATCCTTGAGTGATTTCATTTTAGTTATAGATAAAAATGGTTATTTTCCATAATACAATAACTTTTATATTATTTTACTTCATTGTATTAAAAAGATTCTATCTCATGAATCACACTGCATGCACCCACATGCTAAAACACTAAATCCGACGCAAGCAGAGTACAGGAAATGACCACCTTTAGTGTATTTTAGGTGCATATGCCTACCTGCCATTTTATAGTTAAAGTACGGAAGCGGAGAAATGTTAACTGCAGCAACTTTAGTGAAACATATGGGAATGTTTTCCTTAGAGTGAAATTTTCTACTAAAGCTGTTTGTCTGCCAACTCTTTCTTATGATTTAATTTTTGTCAGAATATTATTAAGTGAACATTTTTATTAAATTAGTTATGTATGTAACTCTTAACTGAATATCTTAGCTTTTAAGACTCTCCTAAAAAGGTGTGCCAGTCAAATATTTAAAACAATATTGTCTAGAATTGTGTGGAAACAGTTAACCACATACATTTGTAGTCTAAATGTCTTATTTTAAATTTACACATTAAATATATTACACATAATAATAGCATACACAAATAGTCTTGAGAATATTTCTGTGAAAAATGTTAACAAATTTCATCATATTTATTCAAACTTCAAAGTAGTCAAAACATTGACATTTATAAGCAAATCTTTCCATTACAGTAAGTTTTATCAAATCTATGTATGTGGTTCATATAGTCACAAAATTAAATGCTACATGGGTTTTACTCCCTTCAAACATTTGTTTGTTACTGAGACATAAGCTCTACAAAAGATATGGTGTTTAATTCTACCCATATCCAATATTAAAAATAGGAAAATATATAATATTTTATATATTATATAATGTATATTTTAAAATATATGTAAACGAAACAATATGTCAATGAAACAAAGAACAAACTGACAGTTATCAGAGGGGAGGAGGGTGATGGGGGAAAATGCGAGAGGGCCATCAAGGAACATGTCAAGGACACATGGACAAAGCCAAAGGGGGTAGGACCAAGGGTGGGAGGTGGGGGCGGAGGGGTGGGGGCATGGTGGGTGGAGACAACTGTACTTGAACAACAATAGAAATGGCAAAACAGAAAAAAGGAAAGCAAAGTCACATAATAATAATTTATGGAAACACAAAAGGGGGAAAGTCCAATATCATCTCATCAGCATGAATCCCCATCCTTTGCTGACATGTGTTTGTTTTGCTCATAAATTCCATGAATATGCATGTTCTAGATAGCTAAGATCATGCAGTAAATAGGGTTTATGTCCTGAAATAAAAATTACATTCTTAAGATGCTTTCTCAGCTTTCTTAAATTTTATCCAAACTCTTTAATTTCAAGGGTATGTAATTTTCCTTCTAGTACATAAAATTAAAAAAAAAAATACTGTGGAGATGTAAATAAAAATTGAATTAAAAAACAAATGTAAATTTTCGAATAAAGAACTTTAACTTATACATACTGTGAAATAAAGAACTTCAAATCATCTATTTGGAAAAAAAGTTCTTATTTTCTCATTCACTGACAATATATTTTATTATTAAACTGAATAATGAAATACATAACCATGCATTCATGTACTTAACTATAAATTTGTTCCAGAGTGAAATAAAATATATCTCAGTCAAAATATAGTACAAATAAAGTATCTCAGCTTTGCTACAAAACTAATTTTTGTGTTTTGAATCATTGAAATGAAACAAGCCCTAAACCTGTTTCCAGATCACTCATATGTCATGGTCTCTGAATAATCATATGAGCGGTTGGTTTGTTTACTCCAGCATCACCATAAAACATATGAAAAAATACATATAGTATATTTTATAGATATATGTATACATATTTTTTCATTCTATGTCTTGAGCCTAAACTTTAGGAAATTGCTCTAAAATTCTCTGCACCTAGTCCTCAAAAGTAATCTTTGTCAAGTGCTTTCAATGTTCATATCATTGCAGTATAATTTACACACAGAGAAACACTCATTTTAGGTGTAAATTTAGAAGAGCTTTGACCACGTAGAGCAATGGGTAGACTAAAAGCAAGGATGTTCACGTTACTGAGTTGCAGGCATTTTCTCTCACGTTTCTGTGCACCTTTTGAGTCGAGGCAGTGACTGTGTTCCAGACTGTTTTTAAAATGATCGTTACAGAGCAAACGGTCTTAGACTAGAGAACGAGTCTCACTCTGACCAGAGCTGGTTTTAGGTGATCCAGTATAATAAAACTTACGACATTCTGCAAAAAGGTGAGGCTGATTAACTACCTATTATAAAAGAGTCATTTTCCCAAAGCACAGGGCTTCTCCTTTAATTCAAACCACTGAGTGTTCAGGCATCAGGTGGTCCTCTTTGCCTTACCATGTGGAACTGGGACATGTAAGAACAGGCACAAATACAGAAATTCTGACTACTGCTGAATGGTGAGTAATAGACTGCCTTGTCTCTGACCCAAGTTTGCAGGCTCTTACTGACATTTCTGAAAATGTAGCCACTAAACTCTCAATGAGAAAGCAAAGTAAAAATCTCATATACTTCACTATTCTTGACAACTCTAAGTACCTCTGTATATCAAGGTTGCTCTTAACTATTCACTTAAAACATCAATGCAATGCTAGTTATGATAGTAACTCTAAGATCCTACATCCTCAACACATCAAAATTTTTTTTGTTTTTTTTCATGTTTACTCTCAGCAAATAGCCTCACCATTTAGTTTTAAAATATATATATACCATTAAGAGAAAGATTCACTTTTCATCCTATCGTTACATCTATAAACCCACCTTTCTCTTTTCTTTCTTTTTCTTTTCCATGGTATTCAAATGTAAAATATACTCCCTTTTCTGTATTTATTCCTTCTTCCTGCTCTTTCTTAAAAACATTTTCATATTTTAAGGACTATTTAGCCATTTAAAACAAAAGACAGACAGAACCTAAAAATGATTAACAGTCAAAAATGTCTTTACTGTACTTTTCACTCTAGTCACAATCATTACACATAGAATACACCTTCATACAGACAATTATTTTCAAGGCTTGGATAATTTGATTTCTGAATTTTATTAGCTTTCATTGATTCTTCAATCCACCCTCATCATTATAACAAAATATTCCTTGTTATCATTTATATCTTATGCAATGATATAACCAATTCAATATATGATATAACCATATAACATACTTTTTTTTCAGATTTTTTAAAAACATTTTATTTATTTATCTTTAGAGGGGAAGGGAAGGAGAAAGGGAGGGAGGGAGAGAAACATTGATATATGGTTGCCTCTCGTGTGTCCCCTGCCAGGAACTGGCCCACAACCCAGGCATGTGCTCTGACTGGGAATTGAACCGTGATCCCTTGGTTCACAGGTCCACGTTCAGTCCACTGAGCTACACCATCCAGGTCCATATCACAGACTTTTAAAATTTAATTTCTTGCATACATTAACCATTTAAAAAGTTGAACGTACATTCCTAAGACACTTTCTTTTCTTTTTCTTTCTGAAATTACACCATCCCAGCATTTCTGCCGTCTCATTGACTGTTCTGTGTCATTCAGTTTGTTCATTTTCTAACATGAAGGTCGTCAAAACAAAATTCTATAAAACCTTTATAACTTTTATGTTGTCTTCTTTGGTGATATCTGCTGCCATGGCTTCATACTACATTCTGACAAGCAATGTAGGAGTTACCCAGTTTCTCTATATCCTTACCAGCATTTGGTGCTATCTTATTTCTTATTTCACTCATTCTGATAGGTGTGTAATGACATCTTACTGTGATTTTAATTTTCACTTCCATAATGGCTAATGATATTGAATACCTTTACACATGCTCATTTGTCATTTATATGTCCTTTCAGGTGAAATGGTATTCATGTATTTTGCCTATTTTTTTTAATTGGGCTACATTTGGTGTGTTTCTATTTATTTATTTATTTATTTATTTTGTTTTCTTGCTGAGTTTTGACATGCTTTTATGTGTTTTAAAGAGAAACTTTTCATTGGCTCTCCGGATTGCAAATAGTTTCTCCTAGTTTATAATTGTCTTTCGATCCTCTTCATAGGGTCTTTTACAGGTAAAAAGTTTTAAATTTTAATGAGGTAAAATTTTTCGATTTTCCTTTTATCTACCATTCTTATAGTGTCAAGTAAAAGAACTATGAGTAGTCTGTGAGACTTAAAGATTGTCTCTGAGGTTGTCTCTCTAAACATTTACTGTTTTACGTTCTACATCAGCGGAACTGAACATGGCGAAGGAGTTAGGGCTGATGACAGTCACCTCCTCTCCGTTCCTGCAGCGCCTGGCTGCAGGCCCGCCTGCCTGTGCACAGCGCTGCAGCTGGCGGTTCCGAGCCACCGTCGCCGGTGTCAATGCGGTCCACCCGGTGGCAAACTGATACCATATCCAGTTGAAGGCAACGTGTTTGGTGCATGTCAGCAGCTCACTTTTTACTTTTTTGGAAAAGGGTCAGCTAGATCGAAGAACTTCCACTGTACCCTTGTGCAGCCAAGCAATGTGAGTCAGTACCAGGGAGGGTGGTGGGGTCGCCTGGAACCAGGGGAGAGCTGAAAATGCAGTTACTGAGCCCTCACATTGCACCTCAGTGGATGAACTAACCACTACAAAGTAAGACTATATCAGAGATAGAGGAAATGCTTAAGGTGATTACATTTTGAAAGCAAGAATAGTAAAGGAAACTCAATGTAAATTAGATTTCTGCACTTCACTCTAGGTGGTAAAATGTTTATATGAGTAGATTATGATAAGTTACATTTGTATATTTTAATAATCAGAGGAATCACTAAGAAAACTATATAAAACATAGCAAAAATGCTATAAGAAATCAAGATGAATTCTACAATAAAAATTCAAGTAACTTATAGGAAGGTAATAAAAGGGAAACAGAGATGAGAACCATAAGAAACAAAAACAATTAATAAAATGATAGACTTATGTCCAAGTACATTAATAATTGCACTGAATGTAGAAGGCATATATACAGCAGTTAAATAATAGAGTATAGCAGATTTAAAAGTAGATTTAAAAATAAGGCTCAGCTATATTTTATCTACTAAAAACACATTTCAAATACAATGGTATAATTATATTTAAAACAAAATTATAAAAAATAATACATTATCCAGGTGCCACTTAAAAAATAGGGTAACTACAGATATTAAATGAAGTAGATTTCAGAATAAATGTATATATAAGAGATAAAAAGAGACATTACATTTTGAGAAAATTATCAATTCATCAGTATAACCTAATAATCCTAAATGTGTAAACTTTAAACAACTAAGTAAGCCTCAGCGTGTATTAAACAAAAAAAGATACAGCTAAAATAGATGTGTAGGCAAATCCACACATATACTTGTTACCTTTAGCATGACCATTTAAGTAATTAATAGAACCGCTAGACAGCATAGCAGGAAGAATAAAGAAAAAATGAACAACACAATCTATACCAGCAATCACATTCTTATAACATTATTTGTGAAAAAATACTGACTTAAAAATACAATTAACCAGTATAATTTCATAAGATGTACTTCAGAAAGAGAGAAAATAATCCTGGAAGAAATGTGCCAGATGTAAATGCTAAAATTAAAAGAAAAAACAAATATATAAACAAATAATATTTAAACATGTGGGTCAATTTAAATAAATGAAAGCCTGTTTCTACATAATGATATGATGAGGACAATGATGATGATGATGAGGATGAGGAGGAGGATGACACTGTCTACTACATATTAGGGAAAAGTGCAATATAAAATACTGAGGGCAACATGCAGGTGAGTTGATAATAATTGATATGAAATGCATTTTTGAGGATGAAGATTAAGATAATGAGTGTGCATTTTGTTAAATGTCATGGTAACATTTTAAAGGAAGCCTTAAAATAAATACCAGGATGTCAAATTAATATCCAAACCAGCTGAAAGAAAAAAAATAAATTTTGAAAAAGAAAAAGTAGCATACAAAAGATAGGACGATTATACGGTACAAGATAAAATAAATTCTAAGGAAGTCATAATATAAGGACTAATTAATTAGAAAGTATAAAAGGAATATTCAACAATGCTTTATTTAGAAGGAGAGCTACTAAAACATAAGTTTATAAAAAGCTTCAGAATAAAATAGTAGGGAATTGATTTGGTATTTTGCTTAACTTCAAGTATTTCAAGTATATCTGGATTTAATATCACATATAATGTTAATAAAGGCTATAGTAAGGTGGAGAAAGTCTCTACAAAATGCTGAAGTATATAATTTTTAGGATATACATTCACACATGTAGATGTAAAGGTAGTGTTTATATGTGTGTATTCATATGCAAATACAGCCTAAGGTAAAGGTGGATGTAACTCCACTTAGAAATGGGCCAATTTTCATCATATTGTAAGCTTTAAATATACCTTTCTCATTTTTGATACATCAACCAAACATAAACATAGTCATAATAGAGAAGATTTCAACATCATAATAAATAATAAACTTCGTTTAACTTACAGAAACCCTGAAGTTAACAATTAGAAAGAAACTTTTAATTTTATATTCTATTTTCTTTTGAATATGATATTCACAAAAAATTACAGCATTGTAGGCTGCACAGCAAAGCACAAAGAATTTCAAAGACCTGTTATCACGCAGGTATTTTTACAGCATTGTACTTGTTAGAATTCATCTCCAAGCTAGCAGCTAGTATAAATAATAACCATATTTTGTGATTTGAATTGTGTCCTCACAAAAGACATATTGAGTTCGAGTACTAGGTACCCAGAAATGTGACCTTATTTGGAAATAAGATCTTGGCTGGTATAAACAAGTTTAAACAGGTTATCTGGGATCTGAGTAAAACCTAATCCAAAGACTAGTGTTCTTATAAGAAGAGGGATATTTAGACACAACAGGCACAAACGTGAGACCGTGTGAAGACACAGAAACACAGGGGAGAACAGCATGCAAGATAGAGGCAGAGAGTAGAATGATGCATTTAGAAGCCAAGAAATACCAAGGATTGCCATCAACTGCCAGATGTTTGGAGTGGGGAATGGGGCAAATTCTCCCTCAGAACCTCCAAAGTGATCAAATCCTGCTCATATGTGGAGTTTGGACTGCTAGTTGCCAGAACCGTAAGGGAACCTTTCCTGTTGCTTTTTAAGTCACCCAGTTTATGGTAATTTGTTATGGCAGTGCTAGAAAACAAACACACCATGATTTGGGGTATTAAAACAAATGGTTTAATGAAGAAATTGTTATGAAAGTTTAAACACACGATATCATCTACTTGAGACAATTCAATTGCACATGGAAAATTCACAAAGAAAGACAATATACTAGATCAATACTTTTCAATATTTTTTTAAAATTATAAATATATTGCCCTGGCCCATGTGGCTTAGTGGGTTGGGTGCTGGCCTGGGAACACAAGGGCTGCTGCTTTGATTCCCAGTCAGAGCACAGAGAGCACAGGCCTGAGCTGCAGGCCAGGTCCCCAGTGGGGGGCATGCAAGAGGCGAGCACACATTGGTGTTTCTCTCCTTCTCTTACCCTCTCTCTAAAAATGGATAAATAAAATATTTAAAAATATGAAAATAAAAATTATAAATATGCACCTATCTACTCTAACTATAAATATATTAAATTATAAATCTATTTAATCAGATACCTAGGAAAACTCCAGATAGTTTGAAATTAGATAAACCTTTAATAAGAATCCATTGGTCAAAGAATAAGTCACAAGGACAATATATTTTAAAATTAAGTGTTTTGGTATTCAATATAATATTAGTAATGTAACAGGCTGCAGCCAAGAGGGGGGCCCCAAATAAGGATGTGGATGGGGTCCAGAACCCAAAGTGTCCAGGAAATATTAAAAAGATATATAGGATGTCCTCACCCCTTCCCCCCACAGGTGTGAGTTGGGGGAAAGGACACGAGGAGCAGGACCATTGAGAGCCGTTTTGCATAGCAACAGTTTTGCAGGTAACCTCTGGCATGGTCATTTATAACCTTAAATAACCTTATAACCTTTAACTGGTTTCAGAGATATGTTAAATAGCTGTGGCCATGCTTTGAGCCAGGAGGATGGAAGTGACTTCCACCCAAGAGGTAACTGGGAGGCAACGCCTCCCGGTTAGAGCACCTGCATGAGATCTTGGAGATGATTGGCTCCACCATGGGGCCACATCTGCCCAGACTCACTATGGCAGCTCAGTAAAGCTGGGAGGACACAGGAGTGTTGGCAGGTGTAACTGATTGTGGGAGGAGTCAGACATGGGGCTGCAGAGGAAGATTGGCGTGGGGTTTTAAATCCAGACGCAGCAGCCATTGGAAGAAGAACCACGCGGCTTTGGCCAGAGCAGAGAACCTCACAGCTTTGTGAGGGAGGAGAACCACACTGGTAGAGAGAATCATGTGGCTTTAGCAGACAACCATGTGGCTTTGCCAGAGTGGGAACCCCTGGAGCTTTGGCAAGAGTGAGGACCCCATGGCTTCGGAGTGCTCCCTTTGGCCATGTGGCTTAGGAAGCAGGAGAGACTTTGCCTGGAAGAAAAGGAGAAAGAACTTTTACCACTGGGCCATGAGAAGGTGCCACATGCGTTTGGATTAATTGGAGATCCTGACAGTGATACAGCTGATGGTGCCTGGAGCCTGAATCACAGACTGCAACTTTTCCTGAGATACGGTACCCTAGGTAAGGGCAGAGGGAGAAGGAAGGACTGTGTGTGTCTGCAGGTATCATAAAGGACTTTAATATTTTAATGAAGACATTAGGTCACTACTTTAAGTCTGTATAGCTTTAAATAAACATTTCCTCTCCTTTTCACAAATCTCTGGCATTGAGAGACGTCTTTCCTCTCACAGCAGGCATAGCAAACCTAGTGGGGGTACTTTCAGTAATAGTATATCGGGACCCCCTTTGCCCTGGTTCTATAACAGTAATGTTAATTTTAGATGTAAAATATAATGATTAGATAAATGTGCTCACCCCACTAATTGACTATTCTTAATAAATCATAAAGAATATATACCATATCAGAATTTAAGTTGCATGCAAAGTATTCTGTAATGTAAAATGTATATTGCAAAAGCTCATAATATAGGGAATCAGTTCTCTAAATTTCATCTTTAAAAAGTAGAATAAAAAGAGTAAATAAAACTAAAAGTTAGCAATAGAAAGGAAAGAATAAAATAAGGGCAGAATACTGACAAACATTAGGAAATTTGGTTAAGCAAAAAATAATTTATTTAAAAAATAAAAGGAAAAACACAACAATACCAGAAACAAAAGAGACATTATCTCTACGTGTCTTACAGGCATTAAAAGGTCAGTAAATACAGCTTTAATAATGCCATGTTAATGAATGCAAAATAGGTAAATTTTTGTAAATTGCAAATTAGCAAAATTAAAATGATAAATAGAAAATCTTAATAGGCCTCATCTAGTCAATGTATTACATTTTTTTTCATAAATTTCCCACAAACTAAATTGCAGGCTCAAATACTTTCCTTTTAATTGAGGAATGCAACTAAATATTTAATGAAGAGGACTAAATCAAATTGCATTTTAATACTTTCAAAAGTTGATGAATTTCTAAAGAATAAAATAATTAAGAAAATGAAGTTAATGTGCTTGTAGTTTTAGGAGAATGATAGGCACAAATAGAGGCAAATGTGTTTCCCTCCACAGGAGCATCGACATAGAGAGCGGAAACTGGCATTTCTTTAACGTAACCACCATGATTGAGAATATGTGTCTAAACCATTTGTTTCAGAATCAAGAGAAATGAAATGATTAAGGGGGGAAGTAAGACATTCATGTAAAATGCCACTGAAGAGTAAGTAACTTAAATTGCTACATTATAACCAAGCCTAATCTTAAAAATTAACTTTGTTTTATATTGTCATGCCAACATATGTTGCCTCATTGCTTTTTGAATTTAGCCTTAACCTGTGAAGCACAGTAAATAGGTTTATTAAAAGTGTTTGACAAATCAATGTTCTATTCTGTAACAAAAGATAAATCGGGCTTATTGAAGTTTGGCCTTTGTTGTGTAGAAAACAATTACTTAACTTATTTACCCATTGATCTCATGCTTTCTGACACTCACTTTTTCTGGAGTTTGTGATTAAATTTAAGTAAAATAATGTCAAAGCACTTATGTAAGAGTTTATCAACATGTACTTTTATGTAGCTACATCTAATTGTTTAAATTAAAACATTCATTCTAACCAAGTTCTAAATCAGGTTCTAATGATACTCGGTTTACCAACTGTGATGATTTTTCTTACACATATTATGTTTTTGCAACTACAATAGTATTTTATTGTTTCTTTCCATGTCCTCCTATCTGACTTGAGCGAATCTGACTTTCTCTTTATATATCTGCCAATCGCACAATGTCACCCACCGTGTTTCTCTTATTATACTACGTGTAGTATTATCTCAGATGATTGTATATCAAATACACTTGCAAAAAAAGGTGTTCCTCGCAGTCCTACACCAATAGAATAAATGTGTACATTTTCTATTTCCGAAAGATTTCTGTGATTTTAGACATTTTTTTCTTCAAATTTTTGGCATACTAATGTAAATTCTGACTTACCGAGAAATGAGATATAAAACTGAGTATTTCCAAAAATCTTTCAACCTTTAAAGATACTATAGTGGAACTTTCATTATTGCATGATGGCACATTACTATTCTTTATATTACAAATTGGTATTACAGTTTCTCAGCTTTTATGTTCTACCATTCTATCATGCTATTTTAATATTTAAATGTTAGTTTTGGGGGGCACAAAACCATTTCTGCTTCAGTAGCTGTTCTTCTGCTGTATATTTTTGCTTCCCCTTACCAGCCTCTGAAGGTTGCTAGCCATTCACCCCAGGCCTTCCAGGATCTCCTAATTACTTGTCACCTGAACACATACCCACCGATGCACATAAGCACATAAGCCTTTACCACCCATGACCCTTCCTCTGAATGCTGAGTCCGAACCTCTTCAGAGGAGCCCTCTGAAGTGAGTGTGGAACTCTTCTTTTCATGGGCAAATAAACTGAGACCGGGAGAACTGCATCCCTTATGACTAAATAGAAAGAGAAATTAAAGCAGATGCAACTCTGAGCATGTGGCCAGAGCTGAGAAAGAAGGTGGTCCCAAAATCAACTCTTAAATGGTATGAGGCCAAAGCAAGAAAGTAAATAAAAATCTACTAATGTCTGTACTTAACAACAATCACAAAATACCTGTTCAGCATGCTCTTGAAAACCAAGGAAAGAGCGGACATGGCTGTGGTCAGACATTTTGCATTCTATTTTTTCCCTACTTTAACTGTTTAATTTCATTGATTTAAAAATGTCTATTCTGAGAATTTTGAAATAAAGTATCTGTAATAATGTAGGCATTTGGGAAGTCATACCCAAAACCCATGTTGAAAAATATCATTACCGTTCTGATCTTGTGCAAAAGTCTGTAGATTGTTCAAGGGTGAATATATCGTCTGTAGTTTGGTTGTGTATTTAAAGTCAATGCACTTGTATGCCCTACCCAGTGCTGAATAGTGGTGGATAATATATATCTCCATGGGCCTAGAAGAAGTGATTTGTATAACAGGATGCCTTAAGGAAAATGAATTCACTTTCATCCCTCTCTCTGATCTACTACCAAGGCTCCTTGTGACTAAAGTAAATAAGAAACCAGAAATTTAACGTAGTCCACACTTCTTAGAACCCTAGAACAAAAAGCAAGGGGGAATAGGTACAGAATGGATCTTCTGAGTCACTAGGAAAATATTCAGTCCTCTCTAGCACATAAATATCTAAGATCCACTCTAGGAGTTTTCTAGATTAAATGTTGTCCCTAACTCAGAGGAGGCACTAAATTCCAACCACAACCATATTAATGTTTATTGATAATATTAACTCAGCCAAATCTTTACCTGAAAATTAAATGTTAGCATACACAATAGTTTTTTATAAGATTGTGAAATACAGTAGGGGTCAAAATGCTGAATAATATACAATATGGTTCCTGTGGTTTTTCTACCCTTCATGCTGGCCTAATTACTAACCATTGCTGCTTCTTTGCACTGCACTTTCAAATTTCCTCTTAGCATCTTCTAACATTTTTACTATAACATCTGCTTTACCTAATCATGTGACCATCAGCTTTGTTCAGCATCAAATTCCTTGTGGTCTTGACTTTATTAGATTCTGAAGTTTTCCTTTAACCAATACTACAGGGAAAGAGGGTAATAAGATGCGGCTTAATTAATCTCCTTTGGTTACAAATATTGTGTTCCCTATTAAAGTGAAAAATGTTCACAGACCTCCACTTTTCCCCATATGTGCGTATCTGTGTGTTGTGATTTTATATATATATATATATATATATATATATAGTATATATTACTGGTACTTCATATATATACTTCAGATATATATATATATATGAAATACCTGTAAAATGAGTCTTCTTCTTCATCCCTCGAATATGGGCTAGCTTTTGAATTTGTTTTGGAATACAAGCATCATAATTAACATTATGTGAGGTCTGGATCCTTCAAATACCTGGCATGCTCTGCCCTTTTCCAGGAATTTTGTTGCAATGTCATTTGAACAAGGCTCAACTAACCTGCTAGAGGATGACAGTCTATGTAAAAAATAAGACATCCCGGCCAAAGCCAGTCAACCGAACAGAGGCAACGCTTCTTGCTGATGAGTCAATAGTGCAGCTGATGTCTGCAGATGCATGAGTGAGCCCAGCGTAGGCCAGAAGAATGTCCCAGCTGAAAGTAAGTTGCTGGTAATCTTAAACATGAGTTTAAAATTTTATTTTTAAGCTTCTGAATTAATATCTCTAGGATATTGTATCCTTTTCTCTTGTTTTATAGCATTGATCCAGATCTTCCCAGATAGGAAAAATCAGTCATGTTGGTAAAGAGAGCGATCATGACCTCTGTCTGCTGGTCTACTGGTATAAGAAGCCAAAAATAGTGACAACCATCAGCTAACCCGCTAGTGGAAAGAGTTGACAGGCTGATTGAGAAACCCCAAAGACCAAGGGGGCAGCGAGCAAGGTTTATTCCTTGGGATAGTTGGTGTAGTAATTGGCAGATGCCTGATCTGTGCATCCTTGCTATGAGGGAAGGGGAACAATATATTTAATGACCCTTGATTTAAGGTGTACTCGGTAATGTACCATACTCTAGTGTTCTCAGACACGTGTCTCCAGCTAGCACCATAACTAGTTCTTCAGTGTACCAGTCAACCATACTATTAATCCAGCTCCTTACGGGTAAGAGAGCACAAAATAAGACAGGTGAGCCCCATGCCATGAGCCTGCAGCCACAGTTCTATGGTCAGATGTGATGTGTGGAAGATATTATGTTGATGGACAGAGTGTGGTAAAGTTTCATGTGTAGAGGTGTCCGAAAGCCTCTGGGGCAATGAAGGCAAATGCATATGCAGAATATGGTTCAACACTTGTGAGAACAGAGGACTTCCTTTCGGATGATGTTTGGAGTCCAATGTAATTTATTGCCACCCAGTAGCCAGCAGGCACCTCTCTGAGATGGTGCCCTATTAAGCAAAATGAGGGCCAGTACATGTGGGGCTAGATAAGATCTGGGGATGAAAGCTCATGCCTTGTTGTCATGCATGACAACAGGTGTGGGTTGTTGGAAAAGCAATAAAGTAGTAGCAGCAGATACCAAAACATTCTGGTCAACGTGCACATTGCTAATAGAGTTTAACTGTGGCTTCCAAAATTGCTCATGACTGATCTATTATACACCACTTCTACTTTATAATGGGATATTTATGCACCCCTCAAATTATGTAACTTCACTGGAAGGGATAATATTAAAATCATTACAGATGATGCTAGTTTCACAGTCCCTTGTTACACATGGTAATCTGGCTTTGTAGCCTCTACGAGAGTCAACTAGCAATCACAGGAGGTCTTGGTAGACAAGAGTGCCAACATACTCCAAAAGGTTAGGGGTCTGTTATAGTTCAGCTATACGTTTGCTAGAGGTGTTATAAAAAATTTCCCCCGAATTTACAAATTTCTGAGTCCATAAATAACAGGGGACTTTTCAGGTAACTGCTGAAGAGACATTACTATTATTTTATCCATGATCATTTGTATCTAGTAGTTTTAGAGATTGTTCAGTAAATGAGTAAGAGAAGCATGCCAAAATATGGAACATATTTCTTCCCAAATCCAAATGGTGTTCCTCTCTCTCCATGATGGATGGTAAAAAATTAGAGTGACTTGATTTCACTTTTAAAATCGGTGCCACGCGCTACTAAATTCCATCAGTTTGCAGGCTTTTGAACTTTCACAGATACTGTGCCAAGACAACTGAGATCAATGTTACTCTGTGGATCTGGTACTACAACTATGAATGCTATCACTACATGATTAAATCTCTGATAATCTACTGATATTTACTTTAGGCAATGTAGTTTGCATTAGCCAAATATAATAGGACAAAAGTCACTTTCTCAGGACCTCTGTCCCAGAGCTGGCTGGACCCCATAAAGCATGACTGACCCTAATTGTTTTATGAGCCTTTATCCTCAGGACGAGAAAATTATTGGAAGCCTCCTGAAGATGCAGAGTCTCTGGGATTGTATGAAATAGGACATATTGGATCCCACTGGCCTGGGCTGGACCCTGCACCCAAAGATAAAATCAAAACAAGTTGCAGCCCAACTGAAACATCTAACCCTACCACCACCCCTTTACCAGATGAAAGCCCGAAGCCCTAACCTTTGGGGGCTGGTACATCTCTCCACACCTAGCCTTTTCCCTCTCTTGGGAAAGTAAAATAAAACTTTACTCTCTGTAATCTATTCTTTTTGTGAATTCTTTCAAAGCCTGTGTCACGGACCACCCTAACATTTTGGTGGCCACCATGGGGACAATTCTCTATCTCTCCTTCTCTGGCTTCCTGGGACTTGCAACTACGGCAGCAGTGGGCAGCAGAAGCTCAAGCCAGGCTAGCCCCCTAGCCCTGTCTCTGTGGTTTGGAGAGGATTCTAATACTGTTCCATCTCTCAGGAATCTGTAGATAGCCTCCTCTTCACCTATCTTTGTGGCCAGCAGTTGGTAAGTTTCTCTGAATCTTGGGACCAACGCATCCTATGGAAAGTGATAGCTTATCCCATTGTCTCATTGTAGTAAACCCCACTACTGGGTCTATCACTTTCACAAAGTTTCAGCTGTGAGGGATGACTCCCACCATCTCCCTGATGGCTCAGTCTGCTCTCAGGACCCAGGGATGCCTGGCTCTGAGGCAGATCGTCACCTTCCGTCTGCCCTCAGGCTCCAGGATGCTCAGTTCTGGCTGCAGGCCTCTAGGTCGTTTTAGTTGGGGATGCCCTTCTCAAACCTCCCCAACTCCTCAGTTTTTCTCATCCCTGAGTTATTCTTCCCTTTTCCCTTCCCTATTCTTTTTCATAGTTCTCACCCTGGGCAATATTCAATTGGCCCAGCCCAAGGACTCCCCACTGGGCTGCCTACTGAAGACTTGAAAGCTCTGGGTCTTACCAGCCTCAATCCCAAGTGCCGGATTTTCTGTTGCCACCCAGCCTGGCCTCAATGCAAACTGAGTGACCAGGGGGTCTCTTCACTCTAGTACCGTCCTCCAACTTGACCTGTACTGTCACTGTCTGGATCCCCGCTTAGGTTTGGTTCTCAGGAGGGGACGATATTTTAACCTTTTACGGTGATTCCAGGCCTCCTTGTCCTAACTTGCCCTTTTGTTCAAATTCACCTTGCTCTACCACCTCCTCGCAGACTGTAAAGCACTCTGAATTTTCCTCCTGGAGGCCTGGAAGCCGCTTAATCCCAGGGAAAATTAGGCCTGCTGCTCAATGCAGAGGAAAATGTGGCATTTTAAACTGAAGCCACTTTTCCGCCTCTTCACCTGACTCATTAACACCTCCCCCATCTCCTCTTCCTACTTCTCCTCCTCAGCCCTCTGCCCCTGCCTCCCTTTCCCATTGGGTTTCTCCCTGCCACTCCCATTCCTGCCATTTCCTTCAGGAACCTCCCAAGAGAAAACTAATGTCAAAACTGACAATGTTCGCTGACCATCTTTCCCTCACTATTGACTTCCATGATAGCTTCAGGGACAGCTGTACAGGGTACCCATTGTACTCACAATGGCCTAAAACAGCCCAGAGACGTACAGGGATGCCCCTAACTCAGCTTGTGCATCAGTCTCTGGGTGGGTTGAATCCACTCCTGGGGCATCTGGCTGGTGTTCTCTTCATTGGTAAGGTCACCATCAGGCACAGGGTAAACTCTTTGTACTTCTCTGCTGGTGCCAACTATAACCCCCAGTCTTCCATTTACACATGTATCTTCTGTTATCAGGTTTCTGACCTTTCAGGGGTGAAAGCAGCCCTGCCCAGGCTCTTCCCTGCTGCTAGACTCCCTGGAGCCCAGACATTATTCCCCCCACTCATTAACAGTCCTTTAAGGTTTTACTGAGAGTCTCAAGAAGTCTTCCTGCTTGGTATTTAGGAACTTCCATCCCTTTTCCAGTTTTCTTAAAAGTTGGCAAGAGCCAATGAGAAAAATCTTGTGCTTTCTCTACAAAAATTAGTAATTCAAATTATCTGTATGTTCTTTATGTGTGCAGTCTTCATGTGTATGACCTGTATGTGATTATGTGTTACATGTGGTGAGTTTTCTACCTCTGGATGGCATAAGCAGAGTGTAATATTTCATTGGCCTAAAATATTAAATACTGATATAAATTAAACAGAATTCTGTGGTTTGGACAAATTATTTGTTATCAAACTGGTTTTAAGTGATCAATGTCTTTTAGGGTTATTATTATCTGTGTGTGTTTTACAACAAGGTTGTGTTATAATCTTTTAGTTAAGCTTGTTTGACAACCTGCCCAAAGTTTAAGTTTAAAAACTTGGAAATTACTTTGAGCTTTTCTAATGGACACCTGGAATTCCTCAAGGATCTATTCTTTCTCCTTGTAAAAGGAAAGTTATTGAACTAATTAGGCCTATTTAACATACTCAAAATTACATGGGGAAATTTGCCAAATAGAATAATAATAATGTTCTATTTGTATTAATATACATATATTTTTACAAAATAGATGTTCTAGAAATTTTAAACTGCCCTAAGAAGAAACTTGTAAAAAGTTAAAGCCAAGTTCAAGCAGGAAGCTCGCAGGGGTAACAGGGGTCACAGGGGTCCTGCCAATGACACTAGACAAACCAAGGGTGATTGGTCCCTGTGGGGACATTAAGCAGTGGAACTCTGGGTATTTGTAACCCACACACTGGGAATGTTTAATTGCTTCCAATGCTCAATACACACTTCTGATAAGTCCTGTACAGCATTTTGAAATCTTTCATACTGTTTGTCTTTATATATATTGAGATTGTGTGTGAAATCTAAAAATGTGGGCTTTATACTATTTTTATGTCATTTCATAGTAATCATTACTGATTGTGTGTTAAATAAAAAATGTGCTTTGTATTATTTTCTTATGTCATTTCATAGTAATTATTACTTACCAAGAAATTGTTATCTTGGAAATGTTATATATTACAAAGAAGCAAAATTCTTAATAAATCGCATTGTAATCAAATCTATAACCATGTCATTTTAAATTTTGTCATTTATAAATAGTCATTCTTTTACTTGAATGCATTTGCAAATGTATCTTTACAAAGGTTCATGAAAGAAGTTTGACATATTTTAAATTAAAGATATTTAAGCAGGTCCTATCTGAACGAAATGAAGATTTATTGAAACCTACAGAATAACTGGATGCATGGAAGTATAGATAAATATTTAAAACAAACAAAAATTGATTCAAAATATCACTAATTTTAAATTTTTGTGTTTTCCTGATAAGAGGGAAATTGTTTTTGTTTTATTTTATCTCTAGAGCAATTGGTAAAGCATACCCTCTTAAGCAATATTGAATCATCTATATTTTTCTCCCTATCTAATCCCTCCAGAATTTGGCAACTCTTAATGAGTGGGTCTTATTTTCATGGCAATATGTTTGTTTGCATAAACTCAGTAAGAATCTATTCTGTTTACAATAGCATCAGTTTCTAAGTGTGGTTTTATTAACCAAGTGTTTGCTATGTCATGATCAAAAGAGTCATGCCTGGACTCCAGATATCACAAGAAAGACTTAAGAAATTAAAACTGACTTTGAAGCCAATAAAAGTACCTTGGGAAAATGACCTAGTAAATTGCTTGGTCTCATGGTTCAGGGCAGTCTCTGCAGTTACAGAACAAAGTTCACTTTCCTGAAGGATGGCAGTGAAAGAACCTCAAGACATTTTAGCAACCTCAAGAACTTGGGGAACCCACCCAAACTTACAGGTATTTCAGGCAAAGCAAGATGGAAACTGGCTTGTCTTCTTTGCTCTGAAAGGCTGACTAAAGTTCATTCTGGAGGTTCCTTGTAAAATTCCAGCAAAACAGATTTGTTTTTTTTGTTTGTTTAAGATTTTATTTATTCTTTAAAGAGGGGGAAGGGAGGGAGAAGGAGAGGGAGAGAAACATAGATGTGAGAGAGAAATGTCAGTTGGTTGCCTCTTGTATGCCCCCAGTTGGGGACCTAGCCTGCAACCCAGACATGTGGCCTGACTGGGAATCGAACCTGCTACCTTTCAGATTGCAGGCAGGCATCCAACCTACTGAGACATACCAACCAAGGCCAGCAAAGTGGATTTGAAAGAACCTATATGATCAATTACTATTCTTGTCATGTTCATGCAAATAATCAGCCTAAATCGAAACTGGACTTAATGCAGTCTCTTTGATAAAATGAAGGTGATTTTAGGGAGAAAATTATGTTTCACTGGCAATCACAATGTCTAATTGTCATCCTCAAACTGAATTAAATCCTAATTTGTTCTAGTTTTATTCCAATCTAGTATTTCTTTTATCTCTTGACTTAGAATTACTGAGAGGTACTGATGCAGTGTCAGCCACACAGAATTTACCTACTATGTCTTTCCCTTTGGCAGATTTTAAGGCCAATATCTAGTTCTGTTTTTTTGCTGGCTAACTCCCTTCCTAGGACCTACAGCAGCCTTTTATTCTTTATTTTGGGCCCTGTAACCTCAAATAGCTCATATCCTTCATTGAGTGAAGTTCCTAGTTCCGGGAGACTCCTTCTGCCCACGACCCCAAGCTACAGCTCTTGCCTTTCAGGCTACCCAGTTCTATACTCTTCTTCTTAGTGGCCCATACCTGGATCCACAGGCGGGGGCACCTCTACGTCCGTAATCCACAGGAGGTTCCACAAGAAGAAACCTCTGTCCCTGTTCCCCAGAACCGGAACAGAGTCAGGTCATTAAGAACAACACCATTTCAAAAACCAGAGTGGGGGATAATAGGACTAAAGCTACTTGCTCAGGCCCTCTTTCCCGGAGCTGGCAGGACCCCATTATCATGACTGACCCTAATTGTTTTATAAGCCTTTATCCTCAGGACTAGAAAATTATTGGTAGTGCCCCAAAGGCACAGAGGTTCCAGGAACTTACAAAACAGGACATACCAGACAACCAGAAGTTGGAGTCCAGCTGAAGCACCCTGCACTACAGCCACCCCGTTAACAGATCAAAGCCCAAAGCCCTAACCCCTTGGGGCTGGTGCATTTCTCCACATCTAACCCTTTCCCTCTGTTGGGAAAGTAAATTATACTTTACTTGCTATACTTTCTTCTCTTTGTGAATTTTTTCACATCTCGTACCACCGACTACCCTAACAAAATATGCAAGTTAAAAGCACATGTGTTAGAAATCAACACCCATGCATCTCTAATGACCTCAGTTGGTGTGGTAGTCTCTTCATTTCCCCCCAAATGTGGCAATCGCTTTTGACTTACTCCCTTTACTGGGGGAAAGAGAGACTCAAGTGCAGTGGCTTCCATTAGGGAGTTTTTGACACAATGTTTCTCATTTCATAGGTTAAGAAACCAAAATGGAAATTCTGCCACGTAGCAAGCATGAAAGTTTGGACTATTCCTTTCAGAATTAATGAAATAATTTGAGGAGGAAAGCTCTAATTCCACTGATACTACTTGGGCTAAGATTAAGAATCCATTTGTCCGGTAATTGCCACAAATCTTTATTTTGAGTGAAAAGCTATGATAGCTTTTCGAGTAGGAAAAGGTCAGCTGACACTCAGAATCTATAACTGACAACTCCTAAAGGGTTTTTAGAATAACCATTACTGTGGACAAGTTAGTTGTCTGCTCAGCACACCTGAGAAGACACAGAAGTGTTTTTGCTACAAATGTCAAACAGGACATTTCAAAGTTAAACTTCAGTTCAATTTCTAGGAACACTAAAATTATTTAATCATTGTCACAAATCCTTAAGCTTAAAACACCTGATTAACTTTATATGAATTAGTTTAATCATGGTAATTGCACTCATATGCTGCCCCTGGTGGTTAAATATTGCCAAGTGACCTGCACATCTCTAGATCTTGCTACTCTCACGATATCACACTGCCTGTAGCTACTGTCTTATTTTGCTCAGTAATCTCCTATATACAGAGCTTTTCAAGGACTATGGATCCACCCTTCCCAAATTTGAGCCTTGGTGTCTGGTAATGGAAGGGCCTGCTGGGAGGTATTTGTAAGGGCAGCTGAGCAATGTGCACTCAGGAGATACATGTCACGTCCCCCTATTCTCAATTCTTTATACCCCATTCTTTCCAATATCTCAAGAGAATTCCAGCATATTTTTTATGTTATTGATCAATGTCACCATTGAGTCTGGCTTTGAATAGCCCATTTTGCAGACTAACAATACTTCCTGTTAATCAAAGCTACACATTAAAGCTCAATCGCTGAGTCCCTCTTTACAATATATTTTTCCAAATCAAAACCTTATTATGTCTCCTTTGATCCATCACACTAGGGTGGTCTCCACAAAGGCTCCTAGACTGATGTCAACACAGATTGTGGAAATCTTACAGTTCTTTCAATGTCCAAGTTATTTTCTCATGGATCATGACTTGTACTTCTCCATCAGGGCTTTATTGGATTTTATTGTCAACAGAAAACTGCTTACAGTGAAAGGGAGGGTCTGTGAATGTAATTGGCCTCAGTTTGTGAGGAAACTGCCCTCCTTGCATGTAACCGTTAAAATGCTTATACACAGAGATTAGATCCTTGGGAAGGAAGGGTAGGAGGCGAAAGAAATTCAGGAACCTGTCCAGCTTCAAGATTCTTAAATCCATCCCTGTGTTCCCCCAAATTCCTATCTCTTCTTTCGGGGTCCAACTTCTTCCCCAGCAGGGTAAAAACTTTAGTACAAAATGCCTGGAGGGATAGTGCATGTAATTGGTGCTGCAACTGAGTAAGGTTTTCAAACTTGTTTTCCTCAAATTAAAGGATTTTCCTTGTTATTATTTAAGCTTAGAGGACCCTTCAAAGTTTCTGTGAATTGCTCTGGTTTCTACACATATTCTTAATTGTATATTGATAATTCAAGTTGCCTTTCTTAGTGTGTGCTTTCTAAAATAGAAAAAAGGGATCAGGTGATTCTATC
Organism: Anoura caudifer; assembly: GCA_004027475.1. Lineage (NCBI taxonomy): Eukaryota > Metazoa > Chordata > Mammalia > Chiroptera > Phyllostomidae > Anoura > Anoura caudifer. The sequence goes on from PVKU01003239.1 coordinate 113,908, forward strand.
CTTACAATCACTTTAGTTGCCATAGTAACTAAATTCCACAACCACTTGTTCTGCTTTCCACCTATAATTCAACCCAAGATACCACTGATGATAATTTCAGTAATCCTGGGACCCCTTGTGCTATGGGTTAATCCTGTTTGTGCCAGTATTATGGCTTCAATGTGTTTGTCTTGGTTATTTGAGCACCCCGATCCAAACAGATTCAATGTTTCCTGGAATATTTCTAATATCAACTATTATATCAATGACAACCAGATGCACATAATATAGGATGCACTGGAGTGCCACAAGCATTTATAAAGCATGCAATACCTGGCTACTGAGTCATGGGCACTAACCTCTTTTCCCTTCGATTGTTAATTAAAAAGTGACGACAACCAACACACAATTGCCATTCAGTGTGACTGACTCAAAGCTATACATACATTTTTGTTGAGATCAACAGAAAAATAAAATATATCTTTTGGTGTACCACAGAATTTTAGTAATTAGTTTATGCACGCCATGAGATGAAAAAGGGTTGAAAATAGCTGTTGCCTAGCTTAGGCAGGATTTAAGATACTTATCAATTTACTTGGGAAGAATTGGTATCCTTATATTTTGAGTGTTTCCCCATCAAGAAAAGTTTAGATATCAATGTATTCACTTCTCATCTGTCTTAAAGATATTTATATGTTTTATATGTAGTTTCTTATAATACCTTGCAAATTTTTTCATACGTACTTTTATGATTATACTGTAATTCTGATTATTCTAGTTTAACAACATTGTGTTAAACATCATAGTAGGCCAATTGCCTCATTCTTTATGAAGTATCTATGTATCAATTAAGGCTGTGGATTCCATTGATTTATTTGACCTTAATCATTTGTCTAGGGAGAAATGTATATTAAATATATAAAAGTTTTTCCAGCCAGTTGTATACACTAATTCATTTCAACAAGCAATAAATAAATGTCAGGATATGAACGAAGAATACCTGAACAGCAATATTGAAACTTCTTCCTTTTGCCTTTACTTTAAAAATCAAAGTGGAAGAATTACCTTCTAATTGTTTCTCACTCTGATAATGCAACTTTCATTGTTTTATTTAGGTTCTCCCATTTGTAGCATTGATATTTCTGAGGGTTTCATAGAGTATCCTCAGGACATTATATTTACTTAAATGGTACCAAGAAATGGCTGAGCAGGCACTTAAATTTAGTCTCTTGATTGAGATAACTTAGCAGCAAATACTTACTGGGCACTTACTGTGGGAAGCACTACACTAAGTGCTTTATATATCATGCCAATACTGCCCAGATACGCCAAGGTTATGGATTCAATTCCCTGTCAGGGCACATTCAAGAATCAACCAATGAATGCGTAAATAAGTGGAGCAACAAATCATTGCCTCTTTCTCTTCCTTCCACTCTCTCTCTCCAAAATTCAATAAAAGAAATTTTAAAAAATAATATAGTCTCAAGAAAACAAAAGAAAATCTGTATATAGCAGTATGCATAATGAATACATTTTTACATTTTCATCCAAGGGCTTACATACTACATGAGAGTAGACAAGTTTTAATTTTGCTATTGTAATCACAGAATTTTAAACAGTGCTTGGTACATATTCCTTACACATTCAAATCATGGCTATACATTGAAACTGACTCTCAAATACACACTGCAGTGTTTTTGCGAATGTGAATAATACACAGTTGTATTCATAAGACTTGGGTCAGTTTGTGTGTGTGTAAATGATACACAATTGCACTCAGAAGTCCTGAGTTGAAGCTACAACACTAATTACCTTAACCTCGGATGAACGATAATGATTCTCGGTCTTAACAATAAAATAATACAATAAGGCCTATAAGAAGGTAGTTGAGAATAATAAAAGGAAATAACGGGAAAAGTGGTTTCTAAAATGCCAATTAATCTACAATTACCTCTTACTATAGTCTTATCATTTCATATTCTTTAAAAGTCATAACCAGGAGCTCATCCCAAAGGTGGCAGGAGATACAGCAAAGAGAGACCGAGAGGAGAAGCTTCTGTAGGGAGCATCCAACAGTGCTAGAAGACAGCATCTGTCTAATATTCAGAAAAGCCATACAGCCTGCCAGAGAAGAGCAAAATGGATGAGTTTGCTAATGAGCACTAATTAACCTGTTTAGGTGGAAAATTTGGTTTAATTCAGTGGATCTACCACATGCTGACAAACTGAATTTTAACACTAAGTAATTTTCACTGATTTAGCTTCAACCCCAAAATTTTCAGAAAAAAAGTGTTCAATTTTTACTTCAGTGACTTTTAATACACATTATAACAACTCTTTTATGCTTTTAACTTATTAGGAATGCTTAGAAATGGAGTCCAAATACTTCCTGTGCACAGAAAGATTGGAGGTTCAATTCCCACTCAGGGCACGTACCAGGGCTGCAGTTTGATCCCTGGGGTGGGGCCATGTATGGAAATCACCCAATCAATGTTTCTCTCCCACACTGATGCTTCCTTCTTTATCTGCCTCCTTTCTGCTCTCTCTAAAATCAATAAACACATTTAAAAAAAAAAGAATCAAGATTTGCAACTCTGGAAACAAATTTTGAGGGAAAAAAATCAAGTGTTATAGTATTTTTGACTTACCAGAGTCCTGTTCCCTCCTCCCCAGCTTAGTGGTGACCTTGAAAGTAACAGCGTGCATTTCTGGCAAAAGTACCTGAAGAGGCAAGTGAACCTTATTTTCAATGAATTGTCACATTTTTAAATCTGGTTGATCCCTAAAAGACTAGCTCAGATGGGTTGCCTTTATGTTGTCTAACTCAAGTAAGCCCGGTCCTAAAGCTGCTACTCAGGAAATGTTTGAAGAAAACGTGTAGTGGGGGTGTCCAACCCACGGCCCAGGATGGCTATGAATGAGGCCCAACACAAAATTATAAATTTACTTAAAATGTTTTTTTCTCTCTCAGTTTTCATTAGTGTTTATGTATTTAATGTGTGGTCTAAGACAACTCTTCTTCTTCCATTGTGGCCCAGAGATGCCAAAAGATTGGACATCCCTGAAAAGTTTCACTTGACATCATCAATAGGTGGTTCTACAACAATAAGCAAAACAACTTTTAACAAAACCAATTGTACCATAAGTTAACTGATAAAAACAAGAGTTAAGTTCCAAGAGCATCTCATCAAAGTTACAATAAGATGATGTTGAATGAAACAATGTTATTTGAGGACATGCTACATAGGCAGATGTTTTACCAGCAGTTAGCTCTACATGAGGCAATAAATGAATGTTGAAGCAAAAAGTAGATTAAACAAAAAGATTGGGAGGAAACCCTGAGAAATGAGATGTTTTGGGAATAAAGATTTTAAAAAGCTTTGATAAATTCTTGGGAATTTTTAAACCCTTGTGTGTGCCCAGGATTGGGTGCCTCCTCAGGACAGACCTAAGAAAGCCCGAATACCTTACCTCTGGTTGGCCCTGAGGACACGTGAAAGCAGGAGTCAAAGGATAAGGCAGAGCTCGGATCTGTCTGGAGAAGCGTTGCAGGCACGCTCAACACACACGCAGAGTCATCCTGCAGAAACTGGGTGTTAATTTTTTCCCCAAGCATTTAAGGTACTTTCTGCCTAATCATTACACGGCTTTAAACAAATAGAAGCAAGACTTCTTTAGCTACATGCAATAAAAATATAGACTTTACAAAGTTAGTTCAAAAATCACTAAACAAATGAACAATAACTACAACAGGGAGAGGGAGAATCTGATTTTGAGAGCTCTGTGTAAAAGTAATCAAAATGGCAAGTTCTCAAAACAGTACAAGATATGAGAAAGATTAAACAAGTATGGTCTAGGCAGCAGAAAAATTAAGATGAACTAAATTGTTCCTGATGGTTCATAGATGTTGGACTTACTTTGAAAAAAACTTAAAATCAGATACTTAGAATATGTTCAAACAGCTGAAGGATACCATGTCTGAAAAAGTACTACACTGCATATCTTACTAAATAAATTATGAATCATTAATAATTAATTATGTCTCAACAAATAGAGAGTATCAATAAAGAAATAAAATGATAAAAGTAGAAATTTTGGAGTTAGATACTGTAAGAACTAAAATTTGAAAAAAAGAGAAACTCAAAGTTTCTCTACAGATTAGGATTGAAGAATCAGAGAACTTGAGAACAAGTCAATTGAGATGATCAAGTCTGAGATTAAAAAAAAATTAAGAAAAAAGAACAGAATTTAAGGCAACTATGAAACACTCAGAAACATACCAACATATGAAAAGAAAGGATATTTGAAGAGATGATTGCTGTAAACTCCCCAAATTTAATGAAAAACATACATATACAGATTTAAGAAACTCAAATAACTCTAAATAAAAGAAAATCAGAGAGCTATGTACAGACATATCATAGGCAAACTGTAAAATGTTAAAGACAGAGCCTGGTAAATAACCAGTGTCTTCTGACCCAAAAGTTCCCCATGGTAAGATTAGCAGCTAATTTCTTATCAGAAGCCAAGCAGGCCAGTAGGCAGTGGATTAACATAATTAATGTGCAGGGAAAATAACAACAACAAAAAATAACAAACATTGTACACCAATAACTTTATCTTAAAAATTTTTATTTAACAATGCATGAGGTAATCTCATCCTCTTTAGTGTGGGTGGATATTGTGAACACCATATTACTCCTTTAATAGGTTGCAAAATATGGTACAATGTGTGGTACAGTGACTTTAATAAAGAAAGATTATCAGGTACACTTATCCTACACATGTGGGCTCTTTAAGAACACAGTCTTTTTGTTCAGGTGGTTGCAGAAGAGACATGATGTGCCTCATGTGATGCTCTGAGCCAGGTGGGGACAAAAGTCACACCTTGGTTCCTACCAAAACTGAAACTTCTTGGAAATTTTTTCTTCTTCTTCAAACTTTTTATCTTGAGGAAGGGGATTTTTAAAAAATAATCAACTTGAGTTTGTAAATGAGTAACACATAATTATGGGGCAAAAATCAATGAAACAAAATATATAGTGAAAACTTTCCCAGCCACCATTACCCTTAAGATTACTGTTCTAAACCATTTCCCTACCCAGGTAACCACTGCAGTCAATTTATTGATATTCTTCTGGAGATATTTAAAAATACATGTCTGTGGAAAATGCTCTTAATCACCACCACTATTCATTCTCTCCATCTTAAATAATATGAAAAATTGTAGTTGGACACACAGCTGCAAGAAAGACAAAACCATACTCCCTACCTTCATTTACAGGTAGGTGCGGCCAGGTAAGATATAAAGATAAAAATGAAGTCACAGCTACCAGGAACATTCCTTGAAATATGCCTTTGGCTTCCTCTGTTTTCTCCTTCTTAAAATATTCATATATTATTTTGAGAGACAGGGTGATGCAGAGAAAGCGTAAAAGAGAGAAACATTGATTTGTTGTTCACTTATTATTCATTCATTGGTTGATTCTTGTATGTGTCCTACACGGGGATCAAACCCACATCTCTGGCTTTTCTCTATTCTGCCGCCTGCAAAGGAAATGGCAGACTGGACCCAAAGCAAGGCCATGATCTAAGGATGGTGCCTGTTGATCACAAAGTAAACTGGCACCTGAGCATGTGATAGGGCACAGCTTTAATCTCAGTCTTTGCCTGGCTTTCCCTGGACATTAGCAGAGAAAAATAGGCCTATCTTAAAAAGTTTTCCAAAATAGGTAAATCCGTAGGGACAGGATGTATATTAGTGGTTGCCAGAGGATTAGGTGAGGGGAAAATTGTGAAGTTCAGGAAAATTTTGGAGGTGTAAGTGAAATTGATCTAGAATTAAATATTAGTTGTGAATGCACATGATTATGAATATGCTAATACAGTGAATTGTCTATTTTAAGTGGTTAAAATGGTGAATTTAATTTTATGCAAATTTTGCTTCATTATAGAAATTAAAATCAAATCCAGTGGTACCTCGGTACTCGTCATTACTTCGTTTGGGAACTCATGATGAGTGCCCAAACTGACCAGTGGTGAGCAAGAGAGGAGTGCTGAAACATTTTCTCTCGTGGGGTGGGGTGGTGACTCATACAAGTTCTGCCAAGTGTGAAGAGTCCCTAGCAAGTGCCAAGTGCTGAAACAATTTTTTTCTTGTCAATGTGACAAGTCCTGGGTTCAACGAGGTCCGAAGCCTAAGCGCACCAAGGTGCAACTATACTAATAACTTCCTCACTTCTATCCAATGTCTGTATGTGATGTGTATGGAAAGACAGTACCACAAAATTGCTAATAATAAGAGAATCATGAATGTCTAAAATAACATATCTTTAACCATTGCAGACCTGAGGAATTTCCTGTAATGTGGGACTACTATTCCTACTTTCCATGACACCGTTTCTTCCTCAATTTAAGGACATTCGTGGAACAGGAGGAAAAGATGGGAGACATCTGATGTCATCAGATTCCTCATTCACAGGGGGAAAAAAGACTATGGCTTTGTATGTGCCAGGAAACATTTTAGGATATTGACATGCATCAGTGAGCAGATATATATCCTTACCCTAAACAATCTTATAGTATAGTAAAGAAATGAAAACATTATAACAAGAAGTTGGTATCGCATAAGATGGTATAAACTGATAATTACTATGAGGTAAAAGGAAATGAAATAAAACATATTAATGGGGATTGGGAGAACCAGGCTAGTGGGGAAACAGGACTTGAAAGAAGCATGGAGGTTGGTGCTTTTGTTTCTGGATAGCATGCTAAGGATTACTCAGACGAGCTAAAAAGTTTTCCTCTTCTAGGAAAAGAAAACTTACACTCTCACCCCCCATATCCTTGACTGAGGTCATTGACACTGGTACCTGAATCCTAGTATAACAAGGATTCACCTCTCCCTCTAGATTATGTGTATAAATACATCTTTCTTCTTTGGCTTTACCGCCTAAGACAGGTTTTGAGGTTTTGCAAGAGGATCCTGACATGCCTGCCTTCCTCCCTTCTCACTTCTTTTGTTTGTCAGACTTTTAGTCAGAATAAATAAAAACACAATTTTGATATGAATGTCTCTCTCCATTTAGTTTAAACGCATCAAGTAACTAAATTGCTCACATGAAGTTTTAAAGGGCTTTGCAAGGCACCTGTGGCTCAACTCATTTCTTGTCACATCTCATTTCACACTCTTCTCTCTCACATTTACCTCATGCTAAGATTGCATCAACTCCTGTTCTCCATTCCATGTCAGTGTTTTGTCACTTTTTTGTATTAGGAAATTATGTTTCTTATACCTGCAATAACTTCTTTTTTTCTCAATCTGTGTCTTCTGAATTGTAAGAAGGGTCCCATTTACTTATTCCTTACAGAAAGGATATTAAATATAAATTATCACTAAAGTATAATTATAAATCACACATCCATGGACTCCTCTCCCCCAAGTCAAGAAATAAAACAGAGATTCATTTATTCCAATATGTTGAACATTTGTGTTGTTTCTCCTTTTTAGAATTATGAAACTTTCTGATATCAATATCTTAAATAAATCTATTCTAAAATTTCAAATATATATATTCAGAATGAATTCTCCAGATTATAAAGTGTGGACTTGCTGAGCCATAAAATGTGCATATATTCAAAGGTTTTCCAAAGTGGGTGAAGAGGTCTATACTACAGACCTCAATGAATAAAAGATCTCATTTTTTTTGCATTTCCATGAGAGATGCTGTTAGAAGTTATTATAAATTTTCAGTATTGTGTATTTGCAATAGAAATGCATTGTGTTTTTTACATTTTGAGGTATAATTACCTACTATAAAGGTAACCCTTTGAAATATGCAATTGAATAGTCTTAAGTATTTAAAAATATTTGTAGAACCACCACCACAATTCTAGAAATTTGTCCCCATTTCAAAAAGAAACTAAGTATCCTTTAATGTAGCAATCACCCTTAAACTTGATTTGAAAAAAAGTCCTTAGGTGAGAATTTTAAAAAATGACAACAAACAATATCTTTGACATCATATTGTGAAACTTTGAGCTTGAATTATATAAGTGTACATTTACTTTATAGTTGAATTCTACCTTCCAGAATGTTAAAAGATGCTTCAATATTCCATTTACTTCTGTCATATTATTATTAAACAGAAAGCTTAATAACAGATATATTAAAATTGGCTCACCCAATTTTTTACTATCTTTTGGTCTTTATTTGTCTAAAGGGATGGGGATTAGAAAAAGAAGGAAAGAAAGAAGTATGGAAGGAAGGAAGGAAGGAAATGAAGGGAAGGAGGAAAGGAGGACAAGAGGGAGGATAAAAGAGAAAATGACTCGTCCTACTTATGCCTTCCAAACACTGGTATACCCTTTTGTCTACTGTATTATTATGAATATATTTCAATGAACCCTTTATGTTTTATATAAAGAAAATGAGTAATTGACATATAGGGAATATGTATGGAATCATTTGACAGATTTTTCCCATAAGAAGTTAAATGGTAATATCTTATACATAATATAGCTTACTTTTTTCTTGCCCAAAACATTTTACTTTTAATATTTTTCTTTTTAAAATTAAATTTATTGAGGCAACATTGGTTACTAAGATGATATAGGTTTCAAGTGTATAGTTCTGTGATGCATCATCTTATTTTGGATTGTGTGCCCACCACTTAAAGTCAAATCTTTGGTTACCATATATTTGAACTTCTTTACCGTTTACTATACCCCACACACCTTCCCTCTGGCACCACGATACTGTTGTCTCTATGACTTTTTGTTCATTTTATTTGCTCATCCATTGCTTTCAGCTTTATATCCCACATATGAAAGAAATCATATGGTTCTTGACTTTTTTGTTTGACTATTTTGCTTACCATGATAGTCTCAAGGCCCAACCCTGTTGTCACAAATGACAGTGTTTCATCTTTTATTATGTCTGAGTAGCATTCCATTGTATATATGTACCATGTCAAACTACAATGAGCTACTACCTAACATCTATTAAAATGGCTATTATCACCACAAGTGATAACAGGTGTTGGAGAGGTTGTGGAGATAAAGGACCCCTCACTCACTGCTGGTGGGAATGTAAACTGGCACAGATACTATAGAAAACATTATGGAGATTCCTCAGAAATTAAGAACACAGCCCTGGCTGGTGTAGCTCAGTGGACTGAGTGTGGGCCTGGGAACCAAAGGATCATGGTTTGAGTCCCATTCAGGGCACATGCCTGGGTTGCAGGCCAGTTCCCAGGAGGGGATGCAGGAGACACAACCATACATTGATATTTTTCCCCCTCTCTCCTTCCTTTCCCCTCTAAAGATAAATAAATAAAATCTTAAAAACAAAAACAACAACAAAAAAATCTCTCTAAAAAAATTAAGCATGCAGTTACCATACGACCTATCAACCCTTCTTCCGGGTATCTACCCAAGAATTAGAAAACATTTTATTCATAAAATTATATGCACCCATATGTTCATTGCAGCATTATTCATGGTGGCCAAAACATGAAAACAACCAAAGGCTTACTCTTAAAGATAACAATAAAATATTATACATTGCAACTAGACAAAGGAAATCACAATCTTTTTATACCTCCATGTCACACTGTCCTTAAGGTAATTTATAAAAAACAAAGAATATTTTCTCAATTTTTTGCTTCCTTCAAGCTTGAGTTTTTCAAGTTTCTGTCACAATGTCAAGAATTATAAATTCTCTTGACTTTCAAGGTAACTGCACACCCATGATCTTTACACAGACAGAAGGAAAATAAGTATTAAGATCTTTCTTCCATTGCTTGATCTATCAAAGACTGGTAATAATTGTCAAAAATTTGCTTGCATGATTATAGTGTAATCTTTGTATGATTGTTTCTAGGTCATTACATACATTTATATTCTTTAGCTTAAAATAGAAATTTTACACTAGAAAAAATTGGTCCTCCCCTTTTACGTCTTAATTAAAATTTTAGTATATTTTGAAAAATGTATTAAATGCTGTAAGTGGCAGTTAAGAGGGTCCATGTGGACTTTTAAAATATAAATGATTAAGTCATTTTGTTTTATGGGAACTATATGACTATGTTACACATAGTTACATGTGTAACTCACATGTTTGTGTCTTTGCTCATGCAAGAACAAAGTCACATAGTTAACATCCTTGCTCATGCAAGAATACAAGTTTCTGAACTATCAGTATGATATTCCATCCAGTGCCCTAAATGACTACAGTATGGACTATTTGCATTACTATAGCTACCTTACCTGCCTTAGTATCACAGTCATGTCCAGGTTTTTAATAGGATGCATTTGTATCTTTGTCATCCTGCATGTGTTCAGAATCTAAGTACTTTACACTGGTGTCGCATCCCTGTTATTTTTCATGTGATTAATTCCATCTTTTTCTCATATAGCAGCTATGATCTCTCTCATACATGCTCCCTTTATTATTTTCTGACATGTAACTTTTTTACCTGTCTATAGTGCATAAAAAGCTTTATCTGTTATAGTGATAATTTTTTAACTCCAATAATTAACCCAATTCAACAAACTTGTAAATGTATTTCTTTATGTAGACACTATACCTGTTCAACAAAATACATTTATAAAAGATAGCTTTTATTTCATCTAAGTGTCTTTTAAACCTAGAATTAATACCTTAACATTTTTTCAATATTTTAAGGGAGAGGGACTTGAATAAGATGTAAATGTGTGGGGGATGTTAGTAGGTAAGGGTTAAATGGGCATTGCTAGTGGTTCCATCTATATTTAAGGATATTTTAACACAAAATCTTCATAAAGAAAGAATAGTTTCTCCAGTTATTATTTTAGTTCCAGAAAAGGTGGTACTTCAATGGAAAAATAAAATGTAGTGGATATTTTTTTCTCTGTCCTCCAGTGATTTTCTTTCTTCGGTGTTCTGAGAATATGACACAGAAGTACTAAATTGGAAGTATTGCTTGACTTAACCCATAGGAAACAAAAAACAAAATATGAGTAAAAAAATTAAACTCAGTAGATACTAAAAGTAATTCTAAAATGATGTATATTTACAATAAGTTTTTCAAATGTTCTTTTTACTACTGTGTAATCAGATGTTTTCCAAAGAAACAGGTAAGCTAAAAAGATTAAGTTTAAAATAGTCCAGTTTAAAACCAAAAGTGTTATAAAGGACTAAGAACTCATGTTAGGTCATATATCAATTTTTACATTGGAACTGATATATCATATAAATAACTAATATATATTCATTGAGTTTCCTCACTGTGTCTGACACCTATGGGAAGCTACAAATATGCTAGAATATAGTATCTGAAGTAATATTCTATTAATGTTTGATATCTTATAACCTTACTATTAACTTGCAACCCCATCAGCATAGTACGATGAATCTATGTACTCAAATTAAAGATTCATATGAAGATATTTATTGGTCCACAATAAAATTCATGATATTATGTATGATAAGATCTTTAAAGGCAAAGTCCCATTACCTAGCACAGTTGGAAATTTGGTTTGTGTTAATTGCACGGTGCAGGCAATGGTGTTGATTTGTCCCATTGGGAATTAGTGACTCAAGATCGTGCATTCCTGATGGGCACAAACACTAAAGTCATGCCACTTACTGCTGGCTTCTCTGGCTGCACCTTTGTACTGGTTAAACTAGTGACTTGTTAAGTCAGACCACAGTTATGCAGATTTGAAGCTCGCATTTGCAGACTGAATAAGAATGCGGTAAAAATAAGTTATAGCGGAAAATACTCATTTTTTCCCAGTCTGATATTGTGCAGATTAAAATTCATTTTATTAGCTGGTAACATTTTAAAATGTTATTTTAATAAAGTGAATGTGTGTTTCTTTTGCAATCGCATATTTATGATGTTTTGTATCCTTACTACTTCATAAAATAAGGAAATAAAACCTACTTTGAAGTAAAATAATGTCCTTTCTGTAACATATGTAACATCAATTTAGATTTGTCTTTTACCATAAGATGTTTATATTTGTTTCTTTTCACAATTTTAATAATTATATTATATAAAATATTTTATATTCGGGATATAGCTCCTTCTAAGGAACTAGGAGGATTATAAATATATAATTATAGTAATATTTATTGTGCCAGATAAGTGGGAGTCAAAACAATTATTTCCATTCCATAGTTAAGTGATATAATGTGATCAATCATTAGCTAATGTCTAATCTTAGGAAGATTAGTATGTGATACTATGCCATAATTTTTCATATTCAACACTTGTTTTTGATACATCCTTCATTGAACTAGTTTTAATGCCATACATCAAGGAAATTGCACTGTGCCTACAAGCTTCACTTTAGCTTTGGTGCTATACCTTACTATCATTTTTCTCTCTACTAACCTTAAGCTCCAATCAGTGAGATTATTTCCAACAATTAAACATATATTGACCACTTGTCAAAGTCAATTGACAAGTCAACTTAAGATCAGTCTAACAATTAGCAACTATCTTCTAACTGGTTACTTAGCTTAAAATAATGTAATCCATTATTTTGTTGGCGGTATTTTTAGAGAGCCTAACCTAGAATACATAAATGATTTAAACTAAAATACTGGAAAAGAAGGGGAAGGGTCAATTCAAGGAACATGTATGAAGGACCCATAGACAAAGACAACAAGGGGATTAAATGTGGGCGGTGGGCAGGGCAAGGGAGAGTATTGGGAGGCGGGGAATGGGGACAACTGTAATTGAGCAAAAATAAAAAAATATTTAAATATGCACTCTGAAATTCTACATAGGTAACTTCAAGGGTAATTTAATTTCCTATTATATAAAAGCTCTGACATGAGTAAGGTATAGGACCATAATAATTTCTTCTATTAACCTCCCCAGGAATACATAAAGTATCAAGCTTCCAAAAGAGTCAATGAATATTATTTCTGAATTGTAGTAATATCTTATAGGAGGAAATAAGAATTGTATGGTATGTACCATTTTTAGAAAGGAACACAATAAAGACTAGAATCGATCCACAGAAACTTTCTCTCTTTGCCTCTCCCCTTTCACATAATTAGGAATAAAATAATGTTGCAAGCTTAGCTATAATCTTGAAATCATTCAGTGGTCATACAACAAGTTTTGCTGTTTTCTTAGGTAATTATGAAGACTCTCAGACATTACTTAAGTTTTCCAAAAGTAAGATGTCACACACAATTTTCTAAAGCTTGCTTTTTGTTATTCATCATCAATGCAACATGAAAAACCCCTATGCCCTATTAATAATGATTAATAATAGATCTGTCTGCTTAATAATCACATGAGAGTCCATAAAATATATGTAGCACATTTTATCAGCTTTCCCATATTGATTATATTTTTTTACATTTCTAAAAAATATTTCAATAGGTTCTGCTATGTATGTATTCTGGTAAAATTTGATATATATATTATATTTTCTTAAATGTACATTCTCTTAAACATAATACATTTCCTACTTTGTTCTCTAAAACAACTACAAATTCATCACAATTCATTCAGCAATGTATAAGGGCATTATTTTTTCCTCACTCTTGCCAAAAAAAAAATCAGGTATTATATAGAAATGTATTGTAACATGTTAGTCTTATAAGTATTAATTATTATTAATTATATTATAACATGCTAGTCTCATTGTTATTAATATTTCATTGTTGCTCTAATTTGTATCCCTAATTATCAGAACATTTGATATGACTAGATGCTTGTGAAGATTATTTGTACTTGTTTTACAGTAAAATTTCTCTGCATATATCTTGTCCAGTTTTCTTTGGATTTAGTTATTTTCTTCTTGTCAATATTTATGTGCTATTTGTGCAGTGTAAATGCCAAAATGCGGTCATGTTTATTACAATAATACTTTAACATGTATCTTTTGACTTTTTATGTACACATTGAGTTTTATATTACGTATATTACTTTTTTATAGTTATCCTAATTAATATAAGGAGTCTTCATGCTCACACTGGTTTTACATATATAGAAAATATTAGAGATAACATCTGTTTCTTCCAAGCACATTCTACACCAAGGAATAATACTTGCCCCATATCCTGTGAAGTTCACTTTACTCTAGGAATATATATGAAGGTCAAACAGATGTTGACACTAATTGAACTTGCCATTAGATAAATTAGGTCATTTCCTGCATCAGAGATAAGAAAAATAATATTTTAAATGTGCCTCTGATTACTGTTCTTTCCATCAATCACAAAAATGTTCTGTCATCTGATATTACTGTATCCCAAATCTAGGCAATAGCTCTAAGAGTCTCATATTAGCTGATAAAATTCAGGTCTCCTTAGTCAATCTGCTCTTTCTTTTCAAAAGGTCAGTTGAAGGATTTGAAAGATGATACAAATATATTCACAAAAGAAGAATTAACATAAAAATTGTGAGAGTATGTTTAAATGACTTTTCCTCAGTATCTACAAACATAAATTTGAAAGAATATACATGATCATCATTTCTCACAGAAATACCCATGTTAATAACATTTAGCTGCTTATTTTTATAGCTGCATAATAAAATTCACATTTTTAGAGCTGGATTTCATAAACCATTGCAGATTATTATTTGGGAAAATATACCTGAAATTACTTAGTTGTGTTTTAATAAACACAGGCACAATATAAAGGTGTATAATGTGTTGACACATCCCCCAAACTAGGGCAATATCCTATTTGAGATAGAATTGTACTTGAAAAATGTATCTTGTCATACACAGTACCTTACCCCAATACAAAATGAGAAGTGTTGTAAAATATGTGATTGCATTAGATTTATAAATATTGAACTCTAAGTAAGTAATAAACAATCAAACTATAAAAATGTGTTTAAATATGGTTTATTATTTGTTGTATTTAAGAGAAAGACGACATTGAGGGTAGGAAGGAAAAATGGCTGAATTCTTTCATGTATATACAAACCATTTATATGTAATATTTAACGTATAATACATGTACACATCTAATACATGCATATTTGTCTTGTATATTAATCTGTATAATATATACACATCTAATGCATGTCTTTTATATTATATATAATAATATATTATTTTATGGTATTGCATGAATGTAGTAATATCAAAAGAATGTAAAAATTGAATGTAAAGAGCATTTTAAGATTAAACTAATCATGTGCTCTGTCTCATTAATGTGCTAATATTAATAAAAGGCAAAGAGTCATCCAATAATTATTTTCAGGCATGAGTACATATGGCATCTTTCTAAGGTATAAAAAGCTCATTTCTAATCAAACAAGAAAGTGATGCAAATTAACACGTATGAATAAATTAAAATTATTAAACTGCTTTAGTGATGGCAGTGTAGTGATTGCCAGAGGGCATGGAAGTAGAGGGAGGTGGAGTCGCGAATGGGGATGTAAATGTTGGTGGATGGTGCTTGACACGGGGTGGTGTACACATACTACACAGTGTACAGATGATGTGTTGTAGAACTGTGAACTCGAAAACTGTATAATTTTGTTAACCAGGGTCGCCCCAATAAATTCCAAAAGGAAAAAAATAAAAAATAACTCTTACTGAAATATAAAATAACAGAAATATATTCAGATACCTAAATAAGTAAAATTTAAAATAAATCTTCACTTGAGGAAATTTGTAATAAGTGACTGATAATTGTCTTGTAAAGCTTCAGGACATACTCATTTTCAAAGAGATGGTATAAGATAAAATTATGTCCAATATTTTTCCAATTACTGAATAGCTACAGAAATGGAAATTTAACCTGCTTCATAATTAGTTATTTTATAAGTTTATGATACCAAGTGGGCACAATTTGGATTATTATCTTACTTTGTCACAAAATCTGAAACTTTTATTTGAAAATGTACAAAACAGATTACTTCATAACGCCCCAAAAGTAACTTCTTTCTCATGTTTTTGGACCAGAAACCCAAGCAGAGAACCAGGGAGTCAAATAGACTCCGAAGACACCGAATGCCACTGCTGGTCAATTAAAACCTGTGCAAGCAGAATTCAATCAGTCCAGCTTATTGTGTTCCAAGAACCATCTTAGGTAAATGCTCCTCGTTGATATTGAGATACTCAGGTCCCTGGCAATGAAGATTAAAAATTTGTACTCATGTTCAGCCTTCAATATACAGATGCATTTTCCACTAAATAGAAATGCTTTTTTATCTCATGTATGTCAAAACCATTTTTCAGTGCCTATAAGCATCTGGAAATCAAGATTTGGTAAATACGCACACCTTAGTTGTGGACTCAGAGATTATGTACAATTAAATTTAGTAAGTAGGCATCACTAACCTTGTTCTCTGTGCATGTGTGTGTCCATTTACCACAGTTAGCCCGTAGTAATATATTTTATTTATCTTTATTTGAACAGATGAGGAATCCATGGCTGAGGGAGTTGAAATACCTTTCCAAAGTCATGCAGCTTGCAAGACCCAAGAGAACAAGTGCAAGCCTCCTGCCCACCTGCAGCATTCTAGCTTTCTTCTTGGCCCCAAATCACAAGAGCTTAATGAAAAATGGATATAAGAAAGGGCACTGAAAAGGGATTTGTCAATCTTAAATGCAATTTTGTTTCTAGCATTCCAAAATTAAAAAAAAAAAAATCAGACATGCTCCATTGTACTATGCAGGAAAATCTGGTATTAGAACACTACTTTTCATTGGTGATATGTCTTTAACAAGATAAGTGATTATTTATATTATAGCTGCCAGTTATTTTTTCTTCATTCTGACCCAGCAGACATTTTTAAGTCCACATACAAGTTTTTGTTCTCTCTCCAAAATCTCCAGCATCACAAAGATAAAAACTTTCTTATCGCAGCACATGAACTTAGCTGTTGATAGTGCCCACGTGTTGAGTCCATTAAATCCATATCACTCTTCCAATTCTAGGAATCTCCTTCATGTGGAATAAATTATTTATAAAACCCATGATACAGTGCATACATTTACATATATAAATGTTAATTTATTTGTTGAAACTACCAAATAAAATGATGGCATTGTACTATTATAGGATTTATTATATACACTGAGGATTCTATAATACTCTTTTTCCTCTGGTAACTGTCCAGGAAATTTTCTGTAATATACCTATATTAAAATGTCTGACCTAGAAACCACTAGGTAAGATATCCAAAGAATAAAATCTCGTGCACACATTGCTTTTAAAATACATCCCTTTGGGAGAAAATATCTTTCATTTATGAAACCCTCAGACTCTCCATGATTAACATTCTCAAATACCCATGTTTTAAAATCAATGGAAGAGAAGAACCAGAAGATTAAGTATAGACCTCTAGAATTTACCTAAGAAACAAAATCAGGTGCTTATACAGCATTAGGATGAGGATGGAAGTGAAAATGCAAAGTGACTTTTTGGAGAGGCTGATAAATCTGATATGATCTCACATCGACCCTGATCTGGAAAATTACAAAGTAACTAGTTTATTTCCCAGGTCTTTCTGGGATACTCCAGTGTGCACACCCCTTTTTTTTCCTGTTTACTATAACAAAATTCACTCCATTCCCTACTCAGAATCTTCAATCACCAATTCTTTGTAAAAAAGTAAGAATGACTAGTAAACAAAACAGAAATGACAGTCTTATTAATTGTTAACATTACATTTTGGTTTTTTAGACCATAACTTATGACAACTGATTATGGATTATTCTGTTAGGCATATTCCATAATTCTTCTCCCACCCAACCTCCACCACAATCTCAGCCAGAAACGTAGACTTGATTTTTTCCCATAATCAACAATTGCCGTTAGTGCCATCGGTGACTGTATATCCCGGAGCATGCACGTTACAGTGTGAAGGGCGTGGTCTGGACGTTTTCCATGTGCTTTTGTTTCTTTCCCTACTCTTACCATTGCGCTCAGTAAGTCTTTCTCAAATATCAAAACTTTGTATTGTGGGGAGCTTTGATTGCTACTTTTAACTATTTCTTGTATTTCCGTGGCTCTGGAGTAGAAGAAATAAACTTATGTAAGAATTATGCATTGTGGATTGTTTTCAAACTACTATCATTTTGAAAAAAGAACAAAAGAGTAGTGTGTTTTGAAAAGACTTAATGTTCTTTTTGTCTTTTTTCTTTCCATCAATATTATCTGCCTTTTCCAATTTATAAACGTACGAGGAAAACAGATATTGACTCAGCTTGGCTCCACATTTACTGATATGTTTGAGAGAGAGAATACATCTAATCTAATACAATAGGCAGACTTCTACAGAGTCCGACCAGGTAGAGTAACTTCTGTATCCTCTCCATTTTTTAAAGATTCCTTTGCTGGAAAGAAGGTTAAAGAGATTCACCGATGAAAATATGTGCATAACCCACAGACACACACAGCAGCATGGTGACAGCCGGAGGGAAGGGAGGATAAGGTGGAGGGGAGGTGGACAAAGGGAAGGTGAATGGGACATACGTAATAGTTATTGTAAACCATAAAAACAAAGTAAAAAAAAAAAACTAAAAAAGTGAAGATAGAATTTTTAAAATTTTCCTTTGGTGTTGTTTGGGAGGTAGGTTGGCCATCACTTCTGTAATCTATCTTTGTCTGTATAATAGCATGACCCTTGTGACAAGCATGGATGAAGGCTAGACAGCTGATGCTAAGTAGAGGAGAGCTAGCAGAAACACATTTGCTCATTCTTGTTAATTGATTAGTTCTTTTCTCTGACACCAGTGAGTTTGTCTTTGATAAACATGTATGCTCAATGCAATGCTAAGTTCTGAAAAATCTGATCTTTTTAGAGGGAACTATTTATGGGCCTGTGAGAAATCCCTACCATTTTAGGATTTGTTTCAAGAAGAGGTGACTAAGTAACCAAGAAAAAGAACTGCATTTGGGGACAAAACACCTACACAACTTTTGCACAGACAGTTGTGACAAGTTTAGCTTCATCGGCACAAAATATTTTGTATTAAGAAGAGGATTACATTTCAATGTCACAATATGTTTCACAGAGAACACAAAATGAGTATAAATAGAATTCCTTCTCTTCAGTTAGGAGGTTCTTTGGGACCAAACAAAGTAAAGATAGTCTCCTTCTTTTGGACACTTGAAGGAAAATAGACTTCTTTGGAATCATACTGGACTGCTCAAAACAGGATCTTTCTGAAACGTAACTGCCAGTCAGGAAGATTTAATGGCAACTATTAACACAAGACAATAGTTAACAGAATTTCTTCACTGTATTTTAGTTTCCTGTCTGACTTTGTAGAAAATTAAACTAGCTATTGAATGCAAAGCCAGGTACTAACACTTGAATGATATAGTAACAACCAGATTTCAAAAAATAAAAATCTGTGAAAATATTAATTTGTTAAAAATTATGAACATATATGATCACTTCTCTGTATGTTGCATAAGACATAGGCTGTTGGGTTTTTCCAGAGTACAGAGAACTCTGGTAACAATTAATTTCTTCAGAAGAGATTCATTTCAATAAAATTTACATATTTAAATTTTGTGAGGTATATGACAAATAGTAAAGAGGTGACATTCATATTTCTTGTGATATTAATTTTGTTCCTGCATTTAGTTTTCTAATTTCCAGGCACTAAAACAAATTATTTTATAGTAACTTAGCAATTTATGTAATTGGATAATAAGATTTAATTTCTACATCTGACTATGATTTCATTATTTTATATTTCTAAGTGTTAGGATATAAAACTCTCTAAATACTTTTAACAACAAAGAAAATATTTTTCTGTGAATACCAGAGGAAAAAGTGTTCATTGAACTTTTTTTTATTTCGACTGGCAGAAAAAATGTAGTACATCATATAGGAAATAAACAAAATTTCCAGACATTTATTTACTTGCCAATGAATTTCAAATATTATTAGGCTACATTGTAAAAAGCACTAAGAGAACATAAAATTTTTAATTAAAACGTATCAACTGCCATATTTCTTCTATTATTCTGTAATTTGCCTTTAGCATTTAATTTGAAAACGTACTCAAATCTACTCTAAGATTAAAAACAAAATATTTTAGCCCTGGCTGGTGTGGTTCAATTGATTGAGGGCCAGACTGCCAACCAAAGGGTCACTGGTTTCATTCCCAGTCAGGGCACAGGCCTGGGTCGTGGGCCAGGTCTCCAGTGGGAAGCTCTCTAGAGGCAACCACACATTGATGTTTCTCTCCTCATTTTCTCCCTCTGTTTCCCTCTCTAAAAATAAATAAATAAAATATTTTTAAAATTTTGTAAATGTAACATATTTACCTTCACTGTTCCTTATTATTTAGGGCTATTTAATAAACTGATTTGAATTTTTTGTCCAGATTACAAGTAAATGAAGATGTATGGTATTATTATAAGTTATAGATATTGAAATCTCTTTCAATAAAAGTATTATTTTGGAAGGTTTAAAAATAATGTTATGATGTCTTTTAGCAACGGACAAAATTATAGATGGCTTATATATTTTCTGAATCTTCATTCATGTGTCGAAGCGTTTAGCTTTAGTCCTATACGCTTGATTATCACGAAACAGTTCCAACAGTACATTCAGCTACAACTTTCTGGGAAGCCATTGGCTATTTCACCATCTCAATAGTTATGAAAGCCACAGGTAGTTCTGTAGTTTCTAGAATGGTGGCCCGGAACTCAATCTCAGCTTTAGTGAAATGAAAATTTCCTCTAATTCCCATGAAATGCTGTGTCCAATTACAGTAGGAACATGGAAAATAACTTTAATCTAAGAAAATAGCAGTTGCCGAGACGTCAGTGCGGTTGGTCATCCCCACTGTACGACATCCAATCGCACACAACACATCACAATTAGGTGCTTCCAGTTGGGAGGGAAGGAGAAATCAGGGAGCTTCTGTGTTCCTGGCTTAGGAAATAAGGCCTGAGTCCCTGGGCGTTATCAGCCAGCACTGCAGGAGAGTGGGAGGGGGGAGGCAATGGTGATACATACAAACTCGACATGGATTGCATCATCCAACAGCTGCTGGAAGTGAGAAGGTCCGAGCCTGGGAACAATGCTTCAGAATGAATCAGAGGGCTCTGATTAAAACCCCAGCAGTTCTTACTCAGTCAGAAACATCTGCCAGAATTTGAAGCACCACTCAAAGTATGTGGTGATATTCATGAACAATGTTACCGGAGAGACCTGAATTAGGGGACTCCCTCCTTCTTGGTCCTTGACTTGGTGAGAAATGAATTAAGCGAGAGACAGCATGTGTACTAGACATGAGTTAGCAAGATTATTTGTGAAATACACTTGAGCATAAGCTGCAAGTGGGCACCAGGCTAGTCTGGGTGCCCTGCCCATTGGAGTTTTGGGGGTTTTATGCCTGTGACCAGCTTCTAGGTTCCCCTCCTCCTCCCTTCTCTGGACTGTGGCATAAACACATAGTTGCGAAGTCTTTCTTTACCAGATGGTGAAAACGATACCCACAGCATTCCAAAGACTCTCCTCCTGCACTATTATGCTCTCTATTGTGATTTTTAGAACGACTTGCAATCTTCCCTGACTGGGCTTAGGACAACTGAATTAATGAATGAGATATGTCTCTCCTCCCTTCCCTGCCTTGGTTTTCTCTGTTCTGCATAAAAGCAATAATAGCACTATGAATTGTTTTGACTTTTTGTGTATGCAATAATAGCACTATGAATTGTTTTGATTTTTTGTGTACGGTGGTTTTCCACCACAAAGCAACTACCTGTTTCTCGGAGACAGTGTGGACGGTGAAATACAGTCACTGGAGACTATCTGCCTCTCAAAGGCGTTCAAAATCAAATATCCTGAGAATTTCTGTTTTCTCAGAGGAAACCACAAAACTGATGATGTTCTAGCATCAGTAGAATTTGTGGGTTTCATGTAAAACAAAATATAACATTAAACTGTGGAAAAAGTTCACAGAGTACTTGAACTGTTCACAGATAGCAGCCATTATGGGCAGCACAGTATTTTGCTGTCACTGAGGTTTATCACCAGATTTTCAATTATGGAGCAGATTCAGCAATTTATGCAACCAACTGATGCCCCATATCAAGATATTATTTCTGATATCATGGTCTGACCCCAATAAATATGCCTTAGGCTGTGGTGAAAATGACATGGGAGTGTCCTTCACATTTGGTGCAGAAGCGGTTGCAAAATTCCTCCACAAGCATGATTTGAACCTTATATGTGGTTGAAGATGGATCCAATTTTTTTTTTTTTTTGCAAAGAGGCCTTTGGTCACTCTGTTTCCTTCACCCAATTACTGTGGAGAGTTTGACAATGCAGGTGTCATGATGAGTGTGGAGAAAACATGAATGGGTCCTTTTCAGGTTTTAAAACTTGCAGAGAAAAAGAAGCTGAATGCCTTGAGACCCTTAAGACCTTCAAGGGTTATGATCACAAAGCAAGCAAAAAAAAAAAAAAGTCATTTTCACACTGCCTAGTTGGGAATTGTAACATATAACCTTCATTTTAAAATGTAATGTGTATTGGTCAGCTTGATGAAATCGTGTGTTTGAAGGATCTTCTCTTCCACTTTTTGAGTTAATGAATGGCATTTGCTAGTTACAACAGCAAATAAAAAACTTCACTCCCAAGAAAGAAAAGTTTTGTTTTGAAATTCTCTCTTCCTTTTGCAAACAACTTTAAAGACATTGCTAAAGCTGTACACCCTGGGACAGGTTATCCTGTCTGAGAGGTAAGTGTGCAATTTACTTTTTTTTTTAATTCATTACAACACAAGAAACTATAAATACTTGTTTCTTTTAGCATATAAAGAGAACCTTAGGGTATTCAGTCTGTGCAAGTCTGTGCATTTTATTGCCATAAAATGGCAATAAATGTTTCAACGGACATGCTTACTTCTCTCATTGTCTTGTCATGTACAAATTGGTTTTTATAGCTATCAACATTATGACTAACTTTTAACCAGCATCACTGGCATAATGTACATTTAATCAAAGCACTTTCCTCTGCCATGTACTTAAAATGGTGATTAAAGCTATTATTAAAAAAATCACAATTATAGATATACATAAACCCAAAATGAACATCAGCTAGAACTCTGTATTGTTTTACTGAATTTGTTTTATACAACTTAATATATTTTATTCTATTTGAACAAGTTCTCTTAACCACTGAATGACTAAATATAATCACTTATTCAAAAGCATATTTGTTTTAAAGGAAAAATTTATTTTTACCTGTTCTATGTTTCAAGATATAAATTTAATCTTAAAAATGCATAATTTAGAAATAGAGTATGACATAAAGTCATCACTGCTGAGGGAGAACCATTTGTAAGTGAGAAATGGATGCAATAGGAAGATAGAAAGGCATCATGTTTGCCCAATACAAAGATTTAAAGAAACACTTTTTGGAGAAATTGTTGTAGATAAACAAGACTGAAAGAAACAAGGGTGGAGAGATCAGAGAAAGAGAATGAGAATGAGACTCTGAAAGAAGAAAATAGGCAAAGGGCTGGAGCACTGTGCATTGCTCTGACTGCAGGGAGTGTAGGTTGCTAAGACCCTAGTGTCTTTCCTGTCTGAGAGCCCCTGGGGCCAAGCTGCCATATCCCATTGCTCATTGTCTTGGTAATAGGAACCCCACTTGGTGGTAATGTCATCACAATGAGAAAACCAATGTCAGTAAAACTGTAATTTGAGCAAGTCTATATATGGCCTATTTAGCTGCACCTTCAGAGAAAGAATAAAGAAAATGTTGGTTAGAGTTTTCCATGTAAAAAGCTGCCACCCTCTGGAGGAGAAATATGACTTACCTTTGTAAATATGTTGACTAGCACCTGTGGGCCAGGGGAATTCTTCCAAATCTAGCCCTCTTGCTTCTCCTGAACGAGAAGGTTTAATCGGTGTAATGTTAAATCTATCCATCATGTATTGTGTTACTGGATTTTCCCACTTAAGCTTTTCATCCATTATTTTTCATAAGTAAAACCTTAAATATTAGACACACAATGTTGGGAAGACATGGTGCTCCCTGTCCCAGTACTCAGTGTGGAGTGATCTAAGCAGCCTTTGACTCAGAGGGCCCTCCCTGCTCTCATCTTTACTTGAAGGCTTGGGTCTGCTCACAGAGCGGGACTAGATAATGAGTCCACAGTTTGGAAGACTGGGCAAAGTGATGGTTATCCAGTGTTTACAGACTGAAAGCCATCCCACGCTGCTGGGAACAGAGGTAAACTCTGCCAGAGTCCAGCATGCTTACCTGGGACGCGGGTGCATGAGAGATTTTACACCCAGTTCCAAATCTTACTAATTTATTTTAGGAGTGTCTTAGCAATGGGAGACATTATTTCTCCTGAAGAAAATAGAGAGGAGGGGTGCCAAGTTATTAGAGGACAAAATGTTTTATCAAAGGAGGAAAAATCTTAAAAGGACAGAAGCTATAAAAGTATTTCTTTACCCAAGATATGACCCTAATGATGTCCAGGACCATCAGTGTGTGTCTAGCATCTGGAATACCTGTAAGGAAATAGGAAGCTCTTTTAAGTGATGAATGGGACATAAACACTCCCTGTTTTCCTGCTGTTCTTCCCTGACTAAGTAGTTTGCTAATTATGTATGGGTTGCTTTATTGACTATGTTTAATCTGCATATTTTTTTCATTATTACATAATTACATGTCAGCTTAAATGACATTTTCTGCTGGTTTTATTCCTCAACATTTTTTACTATTAACTAATCTTCTTGCTTTCCCCCTCCTTCTATAGAATTGTCTCCCTGTAAAATATCTCACAAAATTGTCGCACTGCTATATCAAAAATAATGAGAAACTACATAGTAAAATATTTGTATACCTGTTAGATAAATCATATTTTTCAGAAGCTGTTTTATTTAAGTACAGCATAAAGGTTAGAAAGTGCATATATATTGAGTATAGTGTTCAAAGAACTTTTATAAACTTAAAACACACATGTACCTACTTTTACTCACCCTCTACATGTTCACTTGTTATTTTTCTGTCATTACGTCTCATTGGTACTAACTGCTACCTTATTTGGAATATTTTATGAATGTAGTAATCTCAATATGTTCTTTTTTCTGTCTGACTTTACTCAGGCAATATTATGCTATGAAATTCATCTATGATGTTCTTTTATATTTCAGATTCACATTCAATTATAGGAATAAACCTCAGTTATTATTTTAATTTAGTCTACTACTGAAAGTGTTAAATAAAAATGGAGGCCAGAATTGAGAATTCCCTGAGCATATGAAACAATTTATATGCATAAGCAAAATGAAATCTAAATTATTACATGGACATAAGTGAAACTTAGGTTATTTCATGTAAATGTCTCTGATAATCGTAAAAGAAACTGAAGTCACTGTCCTGAACAGTGGTATTATATAAGATAATCACTTCTATCTAACCCCTCCTTGTCTAGAATCCCCCCAGTGTAACGCCCAATCACTGTAAATGTTAAACAATTTCCTCATTTTCACTTTATAATGAGCCATCACATAATGTGATGACTCTGAGCTTCATATGAGGTTTTTGTTTGAAAACTCCCAGTTCCCAAACTGTTCTTATATGCAAAATAAACCCTTACTAAATACTCATTGATCTAATGGTTTTAATTTTGTTATTTCTGAATTTTTGACAATAGGGATTTGAATGTTTCCATTTTAAAGCTGTATGAATATTGTTTAAACATTTTTACACAGGTATATTGGAGCAAATATTAATATATTACTCTTTCATATATGTCTGCAAAAGAATTCTAAGCCATAAGGTATACATATGTTGGCCTTTAATAGTTACTGCTAAATGGGTTTCCAAACTGCCTATAATAATTCATAGTCCTAGTACTATTACACTGGTAATCTAGTTAATATATTAGTCAACACATCATTCAAAGTTATGTTTTGTTCTAAATATAGCCACATTAATAAGTTTTTATAATTTTATTAATCTATGTTTTTCTGTTTCTCCATCCCTTTTTAAACATTATATGAACTTCATAGAATTAAATTTATGAATCTATTGCTTTTAGTTATAGAATGTTACTTATTGATTTATTTCTCCATATTTTTGTGCTATTCTAGATATCACGATATGCATTTCTAATTTTTAATCTATTTAGAAGTAATATTATACCACTTCACACAATATATAAAAAATTCAATCATGCAGATCCTTGTATGGTATTTTTATGCTATAGTTACCATATGCATTACATCTATAAGCATTATAAGCCCCACCAAACAGCATTATGATTTTTGCCTTAGCAACTATATAGATTTTAAAGAAAATGAAAGGAAGCTTAGTCTTTTATGTGTACCTGACTATTTACATTTATAACACTCTTCATTCATTCTTTTAAAAATGAGTTTACTCCTGGTGCCATTTCAGTAGGACTTTCATCACTCTAAGTGTATATATGGTGACCAAAACTATTCTTAGACTTAATGTATCAGAAAATATATTTATTGAATTTTCATCATTGGAAGCTATTTTACTGGATATAGAATTTTGAGGTAAGTAATTTTTTTCCTTTTACCACTTTAAAGATGTTTTGGGACCATTTTCTAGGCTGTGTGGTTTTTATTAGGAATTCCAGTCATTAGATTTTTCTTCTGAGGTGATGTCATATATTATTCTCTGCCTGCTTTCAAGATTTCTCCTTAATCACTGTTTTTCAAAGGTTTGTCTACGAGATGTCTAGAATTAATTCTCATTGAATCTGTCCTATGTGCAGGTCACTGAGCTTTTCAAATCTATACAGTTATATAATTCAACAAAATTTGAAATTTTAGCTATGATTTTAAATCTTATTTCCTAATTCATAGAAGAAATAGATGTTATAATTCATTCAAATTCTGGCCACCCTACCTGAAAGTAGGATCTGTTCTCATCACCTCTTAGATTTGGTGCTCCCCAGATTTCTTGAAAATTTTATATTATATTAACTCTCTTTCTCTTTTTTCTCCTATATTTTAAAAATGTCTAGGTCTATAAAAAAATACCTGAAATACTAGAGACATTATATATTCAGTGAATAGTTTAACCCTTCCTACTATTTCATTTTTTAAAATTAGCCTTCAAGCTGCTAAATTTTTACACCAAATATTTTCACTAAAATTAACTGAATCTAGTACCTGATTTATTTTTCAACTTAAAAGAAGATATCACAGAAAACACACAGTTTAAGATATAACTTGATGATTTATAACAAATTAAACAAGTATATAACGATTACTCCAATGAAAAAAATTAAACTTTAACTGCATCTAAAACCATCTTTCATGCCTCTTCCAAACTGCTTTTACCTGAGGTAGATTAAAGCAAAATTTCATTTCCTTGTTTCCGACTTTCATTATATAGTGTGTCTCTTTTAGT
This sequence comes from Anoura caudifer, assembly GCA_004027475.1. NCBI lineage: Eukaryota > Metazoa > Chordata > Mammalia > Chiroptera > Phyllostomidae > Anoura > Anoura caudifer. The sequence continues at coordinate 141,240 of PVKU01003239.1, forward strand.
TTGGGGAAGCTTTCCTATTACTTTCACCGCTGTAACAAGGCAGAAATAAGGCTGGCGTCAGCTTCTGGGCCCGGAGCGTGACAGCCACAGCGTATGCTTCTTAGCTTTTGGAACACTTATACTTGGAAACCACCTACAACGTAAAAAGTTTGTATGCTCTGTACGAGACAAGCATACGAGGGAGAGACAAAGGCATGTAAAAAGACCCTGAAGAATGAGAGACAATGGAAGTGAGAATGAGCAAGGAAAACTGAGTGAAAGGAACACCTGGAGAGCAGATTTTCCAAATCTAGCTAACCTTGCTGAAGGAATACAGTGCAGAATGTGTGAACCACATAATCAGGTTGCCATGAAGCTCCTGATCCCTAAAATTAGCAGAAAAATAAGAAGCTTCTTTGAGTCATCTTGTTTACTATGTAGCAACAGATCACTGGAGTGAGATAACAAATAACTTCTATACTAGTCATTATTTCTCACAACCCAGAGTTCTAGCATCATGCTTAATCTGGTCCTTTTTAAAAAAACAGTTATGTAATTGAAGTATACAAACATGGTTATGGGTATGGTTTATTTAATTCAGTTCAGTTATAAGATGTAAATGTGTGTTTGTCTGTGTGTGGTTCTTTCTTCTTTTTCCTTGTGTACAATGATATAAATGTTTTTATATATACACACATACACATTGTATGAATATACAAAACTTAGTATCAATTTTCCTATGATAAACATTCTAGTTATTCCACAATTTAGATTATTATGAATAAGATTTCTATAAATGTTTATAAATGTTTTATTGCAACTTCACATGGGTTTTTGTTTTATTATTAATAAGAATGAAATTATTAAACCTTAAGAAATTTATCTAGATTTTTCAATTCTAGGAAGCCACAAGAACTGCTTCTATAGAGATGTGCCAATGTACACGCCCACTACCAGTGTTTGAGAATGTCAATTAGTCCAAATGCTTGCCAAATTGAGTTATTAACTTTTAATCAAATCTATTCCTGTGGATATCTCAGTATGACTACATTGTTTTTCCCTGATAACAAATGATATGGTTACCTTTCCATATTTTATTGGCCACCAGGATATTATGTCCTGTAGAGTGATTGTGTAATTGTTTAAATCTCTTGTCCATTTTTCTTTGATTCTCTACCTTTTATTTAGAAAATCTTTTTTTAAAATATGCATTAGACAAAAGTCCATTGGTTATATGTGACTCAAATATCTTCTCTCACTCTATAACTTATATTTTTTATTCTGCTGATAGCATCTTTTGGTTTAAATATTTTCTTCATTTTAATGTCAGACATTTTCAATTTTTCAAGTTTAGTACTTTTGTGTCCTATATGAGTATCTTCCTTAACATTAATGTAATTGTTATATCCTCATATATTATTATCCACAAATCTTATTTATTTTTGTTTCACATTTAAATCTATAGATGAGATTATTGTTTTTCATTTTGTAGTGAAGCAAAGGGCATTTTTTTCATATGAATATCCAGTCCTTTATTAAACTGGTATTGATCCAAAACTCTTTAATGGGAAGAAGGACCCCAGCTGTGTTCCGGAAGGCCAGCTTAGTTTACATAATGTAGCCATAGGTACTTGGTGCTGCTTCAGGACTCTTTTCTGTTTCCCTGACCTATTTGTTTACCCTGTGTCAGTGCCAATTTCCTGAACCACTGTAATAGATGTCTTAAAGTACAGCAGAGTATATTCACCCTTTGTGTACTTTTTCAAGATAGCCTTGGCTAAATTTGGCTATTGAATTTCCATATTCTTTTTAGAACCGAGTATTACATTTTCACAAAAACAGCTTGAAATTTTGATTATAGTTGTTGCATCATAACTATACATAATTTGGGGGGCACATGAACTTTGTAGTATTGATGCTGCTAGTCAATAAATAGGCTGTATTCCTGTATTATTGAGGTATTCTCAATTTACTCTGAAAAGTTTTATATCTTATCGTAGAAGAAATCTTAACTGATTTTATCTTTAATCACATGGTGATTATAACACTCTAAAGGTTATATTTTTGAATTTCACCTTTGAATTTTTATAGTTCCTTTATAAAAATAAAATTGAAATTTCACAGTGACATTATATCCAGCATACTTGCTAGTTGCCTTAGATTCTAACAATTCAATTGCAATCTTACTGAAGTTATTCATTTTAATTGAGAAGTAATAATCACAAATCTCTTGACTCTTTTGCCTCTTGTCTGATGTATCTATCTTCATCTTTGTACCATCTTGTAGTTGAAAGCACCTATATTTCATTTCAATTGCTGCAGTAGTCTCCCCATTAATATTTCACATTCGCTCCTATTCCCTCTAGTTTCCCTGAAACAAGGCTAAGTCTTTCAAATTTCAAATTGGAACATATTTCTTTGTTTAAAAATGTTAATTGCATCTACCACTTTTTTTAGCCCAACATATTGTTTTCTGGATTTGTCCCTGCACAACCACAAAGCCTGTTACATGCATTACGACAGCTATTTCTTTCATGTTGTATGTGTAGGGTTACCATTGTACATACAGAATGCCCAGTGAAAATTGAGTTTGAGGTAAACATTATACACACACACATACTCATATATATGCATTATATGCATATAATATGTAGTGCATGTTATATATAACATATAATTATATATCACATATACATATATACTATCTTAAAATATATGCAATATATACCATGCATATAATACATATATATCATATACATATATGGTACGCAATACACTAGTGATACACTATTATATATACTATATATTATATGCTATATAGTACACTAAGTATCACATACACTATATACCATAGTATATACAGTATGACACTATATGCTGTAGTATAGCATATTATTATATACAGTATGATATTATATACTATAGTATGGTGTATATATAGTATAATATATACTGTACTAGAGTATAGAGTATGGTGTATTATATAGTATGATATGCACTGTATAGTGTATATATAGTATAATACACACTGTGGTATATTATAGCATGCATGGTATAGTATAGTATAGTATAGTATAGTGCAGTATATATAGTGTAGACAGTATAACATAATATAATATGTAATATAATATGCTATACTTAGTTCATATGAACTGAGTGGTGGGGGGGATGCTGGGGAGTGGTAGGGTGCAGGGAGGAGGGGGATAAAGGGGAAAGAAGAAAATATAAAAAATAAAACATAAAATATACATCATATATTATTTCAGGGGCAAAATTTATATATTTTTTAAAAGATACTTCTTGTATACCTAAAACTAAGCATTTTTATTCCCTCTAGATATGGTTATCTTATATACAGGTAAACTTATGAACTCCGGTAACAAATCACACTCTTGGAAACAATTATTCACTCAGAAATGTGACTAAGATGGGACTGTGATAACCTTGAACATTTTCTTGGGTCTGTCTGTATAGAAGTGCTTAGTTTTTATCTGTGATTTCTATCTGTAAGATGATGCTATTCTTAACTTGCTTATACACATCTTTGTCTTATGAAGTAAAATAAAATCAAAGTTGACCAGAGAGATGGAAATATGTATAAAGCAAGAAGACAGCCAGTTTATTGATATGAATCCCTGAATCCAGTTGTGGAAATAAAGACCAACTAAATAAACAAAGACCAACCAAATGAGAACAGGCAAAGGCAATCTGTCTAGACTTAGTACACAAGAAAGTCAGCCACCATCACTAGAGTTTTGGCAGAGATTCCAAGGCAGGCATAGGAGTGAGAAAGCTTTATAGCAAGCAAAAGGGACAGCTTCAAGTGCCTCCTGATTGGAGGTTGTTGGCATGAGGAAGCTGTAGACTGGCTAAGTAGAAGTGGAGCATCCTATGCAATTAGCTCTCTGGTTGGTTCAAAGTTGGAAGTGGGGAAAATAAGGAAGCTGCCAGTGACTCACAAGTCTGAGCCATTTGGAAATGGTTGTTACAGGAGTCATTATTTGGTTCCCTGGACTGTCAGCACAGATAACAATCTGGCCTTCTGCAAGTCTGATTTATAGTAAGTAGGCCAGCTTCCTGGGCTGTGTGCTATTGATACTGGGATGATGCCCTAGGAAGGTTGCTGCATGTTTGGGGTCAGAATTCTATTTTTATATATGGTCTAGCTATTGTCCATTTCTGTATTCAGTCTTCCACAGTCACATATGAATCGGATTTGTTAATAATATGAATCAATACATTCTCCTTCATGCTTAGTCTATCTTGAGGTGTATGTAAGTCATTTGCCTAAAGAAAAATTCTGACAAATATAAAATCTTCAGATATTTTCCACCCATTTTTATAACATAAAGAGATGAGTTATGAACAAAACTTACAATGCCCAGCATAATTGGCTTCTGGTTCTTTAGTGTATCCCTGCATTGATTTATCAGCCACTTATAAGCACGCAAACACCATCCTCACTTTCTACCAACCCCTTTAATGAATGGCGTGTTTTCACCCATCGGCATGTTGCTCCTCACATGTCTTCTTCCAGAAGTGTTCTGCGTGCAGCCCCTTCCCTGCCCCAATTCATCACCGTTATTTTAAAAATAAACGCTCACATATTCTCTCTCTCTCAATTAAAGCAACTGCTGTTCGGGGAAATTTTCACTGACCTTTAAGACAACTTCAGATACCTATTACACTGTTTTATAAACTTGAACTTCTCTATTAAATATCACACCACACTTGTAATCAATAAATTAACTGTGTAATTTATTCATAAATATCTTTTCATTCTGCTATAGGTGAGGGACCTAAACTTTTTGTTATCTGCTAACCATTGCAGACTATTTGCCCAAAGACAGTGATCAACATATATTCACTGTATGAATGAATGAAATATTCTTCTATATATTTTTGAAATAAATACATGAATTATATGCCTCAAAAAGTTTAAATATTTCCTGGACAAAATAATTATAATTATAATTAAACATAAATTAAATTAACTAAGTTACATAACTTAGTAAAATAACAATGTAAAGCATTTCATCAGAAATACAAAAGAACATTGAACACAGAACTGAAGCATTTCCTAACTCTGGCCTCTCTATGATATGTACATAGAATTACTCTCCAGTAAGTCATCTGCAGTTGTGCGTATTTGCAAACCAACACAGCAAAGTCACAGACTCTCTTCTTCACATGTGCATATTCAATATTAAATCAAACCTCTTAAGATTATCAAATAGATCTAGAATTTGCCTGGTGGTTCTTTTATATTACATTTCTTCCCTATCTTATTTCATGCTTCATTTTAGAAAACTTTCTTCAACTTACTCCTGGGTATTTTTCTAAAATATTATTACAATTCAATAATTCAAAAAAAATTATAGTATATTGGGAGAGGAAAATGAACAGCAAGAGAAAGAAAGGCAGGAAGGAAGGAAGGGAGAAAGGAAGGAGAGACCTATAATTTCCTAAAAAATTACTTGGAATTATAGTTTACATAGAGCTAGGAAATTAACTAATTTTGTGTCTGGAGGAACATAATATACATTCTGGTTAAGCAATTTCTTGATGGTTATTTAGTTCTGAGATTGTGTATGTATAGTGCTGTTTATGAACTATAATATTTACAATAATTATAATTATAATAAATAAAACTGTATAGTTTTTAAAAAGAAACAACAGTCTCCAAATGGAGCCTCCTGGGCTAACCCCCACATCAGCAAACCAAGCCTTACCATGTAGCCTAATTGCAGTTTCAGCCTCTCCTAAGAATGTGACTTCTGACCAGTTAATCTGGAGTTAACTGATCAGCACTAGTAATCTGCTTGATAGATCTCTGCCTTCTGCAAAAGGAAAGGTGACTTCTTCCGAAACAATCCATTCTTGGCTAGTAACTTCCTTGTCTCATTTTCGTATGCCTGTAAATGTCTTCCATTCATACAGCTCCTCGGAGTGTCTATCTGTCTGCTAGATCAGATGCTCCCCCATTCAACAGTCAGTAAATAAAGCCAATTAGATCTTTGAATTTACTCAAATTTTTTAATTTAAAAATATTTATTCATAAACATAATAGTTGCCATTAATCCAAATCTGGGGAGATTGATGCTAATGTGAGAAAACTACAACTTGAACATGTTATACTTTTTAAAAAAATAAAATAGGGAAAATCTATTTATTTGAATTGGAACTTGCACTGATCTCGACTTTTAAGAAGTGATGTCCTGTCCAGTGCCAAAACACCATTGTTCTTCCTGGATTTCCTAGTTGTTATCCTTAGCCATAGTTAAAGTAGTTCATAAGCTAACTGAAATAAAGACCAATGAAGAGCAGCAATTGCAATTTACATGAAGTTATAGGCTTCTCTTCACATATTCCATTTTATGGGTTAAAAAAATACTACTTGACATTTTGCTACCCAAAAGATAATTGCTCTACAGTTCCAATTAGAATGACACATAATTTAAAATGAGTTGCTTAATGTGTTGTTCCAAAGGGAAAAAAAGACATAGAACCTGAGGTGACCATGATTTAGTAATTCGTTGTCACAATTCACACAGAGAGCTATCAAACTAGAAACGTCCTCCTGCCTGACGTTGATTAGAGATGTTCTTCAGGTCCATGTATTCATTTCTCTGGGTGCTGAAGTTCGGGGAGCACCGTGTGTGTGTTCTAATGTTGACTAATATTATCTTTGGGGGACAGTTCCTAATTAAACACCCATAATAAGCCTTAACGTTTAACAATTGATAATAATAGCAATAGAATAAAGATCAATCAAAATGAAAGAAAATGTAAAATACAATTTTATTATATTTCAGATTGACTTAGTTTTTAATGATGCTTGCCTTAGCTTAGCTAATTACAACATACCTTGAAAGACAGTAACACAAAATTAATCAACAAGGTCTATGAAACTAGAAAAAAAGAGAGATTAATGTAGGCTGAAGCAGCATGAAAATAGTTGGTTTTAAACTAGACATTAAAAGATTAAAGAAAAGGCAAAAATACTGCAAGTTCTTTGTGAACGAAAAGGACAAATGGAGGAAAATATTAGCAGATTGTCCTTGAGAAACAATTATAAAAATTAATTTCATAAGGAAAGCTTTAAGATTTTTTATAATCTTCACAAAAAGTGGTAACACTATTCCATTTTTCTTTTATTATGAAAATGCAGATTTACAGATTTATTTTCAATTCTCTGGTTCACATAAATCATCCATAAACAGTAGAAAATAAACCAGCTGTTAAAATGAAAGGGTAGGTGGAGATTCAGAGAAAAGACAGGACAGAGGGAGCCTCTAGAGTTTGGTGCAAAAACACAGCAGGAGGAGTTAGGAATCTGTCAAGATTCAGGCCCAGCTGCCCAGGACCTGATGGTGCAGAGAAGACAGTGGGGAAGAAGGAAGCCTCCATCTTCCCATTCTGCTCCTTGAAACACAGTGTCAAGGCTCTTCTCAGCCCAACCGTGGCAAAAGAGAGTTGACTTGGTTAAGATCAGATGCTAGGTGAAGTGTCCCGAGGAGCTTCCCCAGAGAAAGACACAGTCACCTTTGTAACTTAAAGCATGTGGATAGGAGGGCAGGACGAATGCCAGCGGCTCAGTCTAGTTACTTCCCAAGACAATCCAAGGGGCCGATCTCAGTGAGCTGAAGCAAGGGCAGCCACAGCATCAGCAGAGACTGCAGGTAGGACTGGATCCCGGGCAGAGTGAACGAGAACAAGGGCTGTGCACAAGCAGGCACATTCCTTTAGTGAGAGGATGGAGACCATGGGCACTCAGTCTTTCTTGTGACCGCCATATAGCATAACACGTGGCTGCAATATGCCATTGTTCCCACTAAGAAAATCTATATATTCTTCTATTTTCTAGGTCAAAGTAATGTATATATTGAGATTCCGTATCAATATTTATCCCATATCCTGAGAAACCATCAATGTTTCATAGCTATCAAATATTATTATATTTTCATAGTTTAAAATATTTGTGATGTTTAAAAGAATAAAGTAGCCCTGCTAGGATTTGGGTAATGAAGAAACAGATATTTTGAAGTGATAACAAATTTTTATGAGTAATTTAGTAAGACAATACTCCAAAGCAAGAGAGATACAAAGAAAAGTAGCACAATAAAGAATACAGGTACAAAGCTAAAAAATATTTGCTAAAAATCATACCTTAGTTACAGTGGTCCAAATGCATTAATAGCAGCCATGAGAACAATCGGAGTTCTTCCAAACCAATCCAGTAATGCTTGGTACATTTAGAAGAAACCAAGAGGAATGGCTGTTTTGCTGAATCATACTTTTAGGAAAGAGTGTTCTCCAGTAAGGGCCAGCTCAAAATAGTAGAGCAGTGGAAGAGACAGTTGAAATTCTGGCATGTGTAAAATCATGAGACAAATGCATTATTTGTTGCTGAAATGGAAGTTAAATGGCGCAGAAACTTTCCATGACAAAGCTGCTTGCAGAAAGTAACAACTTGTCCCGGCGCAAACATACTGCAGTTCATTTCCATTGCTGATATGCCTATTGCTTGCCTTTTAATCCTTCCTGAAGTCAAGGTACTATACAGTAAGCCACCCACGTTGCTAGTGTTACTCCCTTCCTTTCACAGAACACTCTTGAGATATTGCATTTTTGCTAGAATGAACTAGATACCATTAGACTATTGTCCATTTCTTGTTTACTTTCATGTGCCACATAAATTAAAAACATGAATTTCTACATGGAAATAGAATTAAAAGCATTCATCAAGGAAACTGAAGAGTGAAACTGCTTTCATAAGGTTTATCCCAAGATTTCAGCTTTTTAAAAAATTTTTATTTCAATTGTTGTTCTTGTACAGTTTTCTGTTTTTTACTCCCATCCCAGCCCACCGCCCCAGCCCTCCCCACCTCCCTCCCATTTCTGCCCGCCTCTAGTTTCTGTCCATGTGTCCTTTATACTTGTTCCTCTAAACCCTTCCCCTTTTCCCCTGAAATTCCCTCCCCTCTCCCCTCTGGTCACTGTCAGCCTGTTCTCAGTTTCAGTGTCTTTGGTTATATTATGCTTGTTTGTTTGTTTTGTTGATTAGGGTCCTGTTAAAGGTGAGATCATATGGTATCTGTCTCTGGCTTATTTCGCTTAGCATGATGCAGCTTTTGATAGAAGTCCATGCTCTATATGCAGTTCTGGGAGTTCAAAAACATATGATTGATTTGTATGCACAGTATGGGAAATATAAAAACAGGGCTGAAAATCTAGACAGACAAAATATTTTTTCCTTGAAAGTTATAGAAAAGTTTCTCTTTTCTAGCCTACGAAGATCTTTAAACTCAGCTTTCTTTATCCATGTATTTTTGCTTTCATACATGTGGCTTCACAGTATGCTTGTTAGTGTAGAAAGATGTCTTTGATAAACCCTTTTAGAGGTGCGAAGGGAGAGTCTTTAATTAAGAACCAAATATAAACAGCCTGCCTGTCAATATTTGAGGTGCACTATTCAGAATAGCTCATAATTAGGTCCCTAGAGAACATGAAGCATTATGCCATTATCTGCCTAGGACAGTATGCTCACCTAATTTTTCTGTCTGCTTTCAATATTTTTATTGCTTTGCACAATATAGAATTGAGCTTTTAACATTATCACATCTGTCTAAACCTTTGCCTTTTTTCCCTCTTCCTTCCAAGGCTCCTCCTATGAAAAAATTTATAATCCTCTCCAATTATTCAATGAACAACTCTCATCTACTTTGCTGGATTAAAAAGAAAGCTGATGCCCTGGCTGGTGTAGCTCAGTGGATTGAGCGTGGGCCTGTGAACCAAAGGATCGCGGTTCGATTCCCAGTCAGGGCACATGCCTGGGTTGCGGGCCAGTTCCCAGCAGGGGACGCACGAGAGGCAACCATACATTGATGTTTCTCTCCGTCTCTCCTTCCTTTTCCCTCTAAAGATAAATAAATAAAGTGTTAAAAAAAATAAAGAAAGCTGATGAGCCTCAGTATAAAACACTTTCTAGTTTTCCTAGCAAATTTTGGTCTCATTTAACATTGGTTAAAGACACAATTCTTTGTTAAAGTAATGTGTAGACTAGGCCCCAAATGAACTGATCATGTTTTAAAGCAGTTTATGTTAGGAATTAAAAAAGCTGAGCTATATAGGATGAAATCATCATTTAATCTGTGTATATTGTTGCTAGTGGTTTTTTTTAAATCACTATGGGTGTCACTGCCAATATAATGCTTGAAAATGTTATTGCTTCTGGGAACAACACTATAAATGACAGCTGAGAACTCCAACTTCTGAAGCCATTACAGTAAGACAGCTTTGCTAGTTCAGCAGAGCTTTCAAAATATGCTCTTATTAGACGAGATCCGCATTTGTTTAGATCATAGGCTTGTAAATATGACTGGGATAACCCTTCTCTGGCTAACAGACTTCTGTGCTAGACTATAAATCCAAAAGCCATCAAGGGCTGGTTTAAAACATACACGAATAATAAACCACTTAAGGTGTGCACATCACCCATATCCATATTACTCAATACTATCTCTCAAGGGCTACTGTATTTACCATGAGGACAACTTTTGTGAGATAGGTAATAAATTGTCTTCAGAAAGCTTGGACTTAAATACATGGTATAAATTTGTTTGTTTCCCATTTTCTGGTTAAGACACCCATTGAGCTCCCATCTGTTTTAATCTTTTTGAACTCTGTATAATATTCCTTACAGCTACTAATTTCCACTTCCAGCTAATAACTGCCCCCCTCCCCCCTTTCCTTATCTCTTTATTATTTGAGTAACAAACCTCTAGACTATTTCTGTTTTCTTCTTGAAAACCAATTATTTAATTTCTGTGCATGGCTATGTCCTATGACCATTCTATTGCTATATCTTAAGTCAATATCACTAATTCCCACGATGTTGATTTCATGTAAGAGCATATTTTCCTAATATTTTCACTTCCAAATATTAATCATCATCCTTAGAATACTTTCTAAATTCTAGTTATATATTCCCAAATCTCATGTGATAACCTGTTTGATATTATTTAATAGGATCCTATTCTCTTGTCAAATGGGGCAAAACCTGAGGTCATCTTTATATTTCATTTCCCTTGACCTCTATGCAAAATATTAGCCACATTTTGCTAAGTTTATCTTTCTACAGTGCCTACATTTTCTCTGCTGCATTCGCTCTGCTGTGTTTCTCCATTTGGTGGCCAGTTTAGGTACTGAGACCGTCAATGACTGATATGGAGAAAATAAATGCAATGTGATGTTTGCTGGGTCTGTGAAATTTTTGTGGGAGAGATTATACATACTATATTTAGATGTACATTTTGAATTTTAAATGTAAATGTATGTGAAATTTAACCTCCATAAGGAAGACTTTACCTTTGTATTGTTTGAGACTCTTAATCTGAAGAAATGCAGTTGAGACGGTATGAATAACCCATTCTTCTCCTATGGGTACCCCATACACATATGCTATGGGATTCTAGTTCAACTTTTCTTCCTCTCTCTTTAAAGGAATCGGTGAGTACTGCCATCCTGGTAATTCTGATTATCGCTGCTCATTTATCAGTTTTAGAACGTGTTTGACAAAGAGTACAGCCAAACTCCTTGGTTGTCACGCTCCTTAGTTGTCATAAAACAAAATAATGGTCTGACATAGGCAGCATTGATGCATATGTCAGCGCTTTCTTTCCCTGATTTTTTGGCTCCTGTTTCTTCCACAATCGTAACATTACATGGTCAGCATTGTTATTCCTGAAGTACTTTTTTCTTCCAGCTACTCTAGAATCAGTAATGTTTTCAATGAACTACATTCACTGCTACTTGCCAGCTGGTAATTTACTTCTTTATATTGTGGCTACCAGAATATTTAGTAGGACTTGTTACCACATCTGAAGCCGATACATAAAAGGTGATGGTTTTTAACTAATTTTTTCCATTGGATTTCCTTCTGTAAGAATTAAAATATTTAAGTCATATATAAATGAGGCGGTGTCATTTTGAGGATAATTGATATACATATTCAATTTTTTCATTTACTTTATATATATATATATATATATATATAGAGAGAGAGAGAGAGAGAGAGATACAGAGACAGAGAGAGACAGACAGACAGAGACAGAGAGAGCTCTGATCTAGTTACTCTGTCTCCTGACAATAAACTCAAAGAGTAGAAAACATGGCCACTTCCCCAAGGTTGAGCTTAAAAATGACCCTTATCTTTATTGATATTATCAATATCAATATCTATGTTGATAATATAGTAGGGAAGGGTAATACTTACCGAAAGCAAATGTAACAAGTTCCTATGTCAGAAAAGCTTATAGTACAATGAAACCTATTTTAGGGAAAATTGATCAGGTCAAGGAGGATAGGAAAGGCTTCCCTGAAAAGCTGGGGCCACACAACAAATAACTCAGATGTGAGTATTTCACTCCAGATGAAGGAGAAAGGCAGCTCTCTTGACAACCTAGAGAATGTGTTGCGGAGAGAAAGATTGAATGGATGCAGATAGATGAGATAACAGGCTACTTGCTATGTCTAACTAGGAAATGACAATAGGGTGGACCTGGGGGAGGTCCAGGTCCTCCTGGTTTTGGTGATGTTGAGGAACGGTTGAATTTGAAGGTGATCTTGGAGTTCAGGCAGCAGGGGCTGTGGGGGTGGGGGACACTGATGGAGAATTACTTCTCATTGTCCTTCACCCAAGTCTTTAGGAGTTAATAAATCATTGTATTTTCTCTTCTAACTAATTCTTTTCCCTTACTTATCTCCATACCAATCAAGTCATTTAAAGGTTTATGTTCAACTGTGATTTTTGCTTCTTGGTATTTTTATTTCTCATTAAGCCTAGTGTGTCTGACTCTTGGCGATCACTCTGTGTTCACTTGAGTTGAATTTAATGTTACTTTGATTTTCATCAAAATGTTGCTAAACATTACTACTGGCCAAAGAGTGCAACTGGAAAGAAACAGTAAAATAATTATCCTTGCATCTAGAATTCTGTGGGTAATGGCACAAATATAGATGAGTGGAAGCTGTTATTATAAACACATATATTCATAACAATCTAAGTAGGATGTAGCCTAAGGACATTCAGCAAATTAACTACAGTCATTAGAGGGTCTGACCACTTGAACCAATTAATCCTTATGTTGTCATATCAAGCTGCAAGACAGAGGAAAGATTCTTAAGCTATTTAAAAAATGCCTTAAAAATTCTTTGTATGTGGAATCTAAACAATGAAAATAAACAAACAGAAACAAGCTCATAGATACAGAGGTCATTTTGATTGTTACCAGATGGGAGTTTGGGAGCAAGGGTGGAAAGATGAAGAAATTAAGACGTGCACAGTGTCAATTATAAAATATCACAGGGATGTAAAACGCAGCACAGGGATTATCATCAAGAATGTTGTAATAAGTATGGATGGTGTCAGATGTTTACTAGACTTACCAGGGTGATCATTTTGTAAAGTTGTATAAATGTCTAATCACAATGGTGTACACTGGAAACTAATATAATATTGTATGTTAACTGTAATTGAAAATTTAAAAAAATAAAGGTTTTTAATCTTATTATTTTCTTTCTTTCCTAAAGGGATAATAGAAGATAATAATGGGTTTTGGTAGACTTCACAATCTCATAAATACTTTAATTTTTTCCCTAACAATGCAACATCTTCAACTTAGTTGAATTTTTCTTTTTCGTTTTGCAGTTTCTAGTTTTAAGCACTCAGACATTCATGGAAAAAAGGAGCAGTGAGAATGATGTGATGGAGGGTATTTCACACATTTTGGAGTCAGACTGACCTGAGGATAATGTCCTGGACTTGCCAACTACAAACTGTTTAAAACTGAAAACACCATTTCAGCATGTCAGCTTTCTCCTCTCTCAAATGCAGAAAACATCTGACTTGACATACTGTTAATATTACAGGTAATTTATTATTATACAGTTAGCAAAATCACAGCTGAAAGAAAGTGCTCAAGGTGTGCTTGTTTTTTTGTCTATTTGTTTTCTTAAGAGGCTCCACTAGTTTGGAAATCCCTCCTAGTTTTATAGCCATTTCAAAGCAACGTTAACAATATATGTATGTGATAAAAGATTCCACTTTAGCAGCTGTCTGCATTTTAAGCACAACTAATTGCAAAAGATCATGAGTAATGTTGCTAGTCAGAAAGCAGTGTATCCATGCTGCTGTGCGTATACCACAGTCCCAGAATGACGTCTACGCATTCGGTGCCGGGAAGACAGCTGTGGAAGCTGCTGAAAGAATTCTCTTTAAGTTAGTGTTGCCATTTAAGGCAAGTTAATTATTCCCAAGGCTTAAGTAGCTTTAAAGTTTACTTCTTAAATAAATTTGAATACAGAAACAAATGTACCTAAGTTATTTTACATTTTATATTTCAAAAGATCATTATATATATATATATATATGAGATCACATTTTTTTATAATGAGAACATTTGATTGAATAAATTACCAGAATGAGTTTCAGAAATAAAAAGGAGACTGGTATTGTCAATAACTGTAGTTGGTATTCAGTTCCAAAATTATTCTTATTCAATTAGAAAATACTATAGTTTTTTCCTTGTTTGAGAGAGAGAGAGAGAGAGAGAGAGAGACCAAATAGAGTCACTTTGCTAAGCCACACCACCAAACCAAAACTTAATAGCATTATTAAGTGTAGTTTCAGCCTCTCCCAGGAGGGGAGTTTTCAACCAAATAGTCTGGAGTTTCCTGATTAATACTAGATGACTTGGACTTAAAAAAAAAATCTTTCATTTCTTTTACTAATATCTCCCCTGCCACATACTTTTCCCTATAAAAACCTTTTAGTTTATACAACCTCTCAAGAGGCTTTTTACAGGCGAGATTGTGAATGGCTTCATAAAGCCAAGTAGATCTTCAAATTTACCCTATTACATTTTGTTCTTTAACATTTTTGTCCTCTTTAGTAAAAAGAATAACTTTGTATGTTGACAACGTTAGGCATTCAATAATTGTTGTTTCTCACTGACTGATCCTATAAGCAACAATTTTTGTTATTTTCACTTTTTAATTTCAGTGTGTAAAGCATCATTATCAATATATCATTTAGATAATGTTAAATGCACTCATTTCAATTGTAGAGCATGAATTGTTCTGACAAATGCATTTGATAAATACCACTTAACCATTGTGAAAGTTGACATAAAAAGTTGAAAAGCATAGCTATTGTTTATGATCTCAAAAAAAATGCTTGTTGTCTCTCATTTTGGCCTTGTTTGTTTAGTTTAACAATGTTTTAACAAGGAAGATACAAATATTTCCATCACAACAGAAAGTTCCTTTTGCAATTAATCTCTCACATCTTCAGTCCCAAACAACCACACATCTGTTCTCTGTCAATGTAGAATAACTTTGATTATTCTAAAATGTCACATAAATGGAATAAAGCAGAATGAACAACTTTATATATAGATTCTTTGACCCAGTTAATGCAACTAAGATTCATCCATGTTGTTGAATGAGTCCATTGCTTGTTTTCTTCATTGCTTAGTAATATCACACATTATACAGATATGGAAATTTGTTTCTTCATTCATTAGTTGATGGACATTTGGTTTTACATTCCCACTTTGGTGCTATTACTTATACACATCAACCTTCAAGATGAAGAGTGACTATTTTAGTATTTTCTTTTGCCTGTTCCAAGTTATTCTGGATCCAAGCACATTTCAGAGCACCTTTAGAAGAAGAGATTCTAATTTTGAAAGTACAGGTACCATTTTGAATAATTTATCATACAGACTGTGATAAAATATCAGTGATACATATAGCCGAAAAAATACTTGATTTCAGAACATAGAGTATTGGGGTTCAGAATGAGTCCCCCAAAGCTGTGCCTCTGTGGCAGCATATTGTTTTGAGCTGAAGGCAACCTTCGCTGTGAGTTCAAGAGAAACTTCTTCTGCCCCCATCCCAAGGGCAAACTATTAATTACTAAGCATGTTCTCTCCCTGAAAGGAACTTCTGAAGCCCCAAGGGATATTACCTCATCCCTAGGTGAGAATGTTGTGTATACCCATTCTCCTTTTTATCCTTGAACTTCTTACACATTAAGGTCTCTCTCTCATGTATATATATATAATTTTTTTTCTCTTGGTTATCTTTCATATTTATTTGATTAGACCAGCCAAAAGAACCTTAAGGGCATAGGAAAGTTTTTGTCTCCCCCACAACAGGAAATACTTATAACTCAATAATAAGGAACCAAATGCGTCATGTACCATTACATTTGTTAGTGCCTTTCAAAGACCAGAAGTTCCTTGTGTGTGTGCCTGTGACCTGTCACATCTGTTTGTTTATATCAATGTACCTAAAATTGTCTCCTATATAGTATTCTAGACATTATATGATTTTAGCATTCATATTTATATCTGTGAACAATTTAAAATTATTTTACATTTTATGTAAAGTAACACTTGATATTTATTTTTCTGTATGGATAGTAATTTGTTCTTAGTGACCTAGTTGAAAACACTTACCTTGGAATACCTCTGGATTTTCAGTTGACCTTTTGTTACGGGTCTGTTTCCGGGCAATTTACCCACTTCCGTTTATGTATATCCATGCTTACGCCCAAAACATACTGTCTTGAGTATTGGAATTTCATTGCAAGTTTTGAAATTGAGTAGTGTCATCACTTTGACTTCATTTATTTCTAAACTTTTCTTTCTGTTTCATGTAAATTTTGCACATAAAATTCATAATCAGTTTCTCAATCTTAAAAATATTTTATTTTAGAGAATAACTTCCGGTCATTGGCATGATAGCTACATGGAACCTCTACCCATTGAAACAACCATAGCTAAATGTGAATATGATAGAAAAAAATTAAAGTCTGAGAAATGCTTTATGGATGGCCATACAGGAAATGAAGAAATCTTTAATCAGGAGAATCTACTAAATTTGGATGGAATCAGAGAGTGTCTGTGTCCTTTGTGCCAAGACCTGTCTCCTTCCTTCACAGAGCTGCATGATGAACCTTTACCCAAGAGTCAATGCAAGAAAAAAAGGCTCACTCTCCATCCAGGTTTCACGACCTCCCTAAGAGAGCCAGGCCGCCAAATTCCTCATCAGCCACTAGCTTCGAATTTCAGAGCCTCTATCCCCTGTAAGAACAGTCAAGAACTCCGGGCTCACTTTGTTCAGCCAGCCCCCACTGTTAAAGCAGAAGCTCTGCCCCCGGACTTCTAATAATAAAGAAGTGCTAACTGCCCTCTCACCTCATCTCTGTGGTGGATGGGAGATCTCATGCCAGAAAAGAAAAGCCAAGAAGATCAGAGGCTACCTCCATTCATTCCTCTTCACATAAACCGAGAATGTCACTCTAAGAAAAGTAAGCTACCAACCTCATGCTCTGCTCTGGAATAGCGACACAGAGGTTTTGCCCAGGGAGAGAGAGGGTATAAGAACCATGAGCTTTTAAATTGCCTCTATTGGGACTGACTTTATTCAGAATAGATCATGGAGAAATTCACACCTAAGGGTGCTGTTGAAAACAATAGAGATTTTGTTAAGGAACAATTGAGAGAAGGTTGTGACCCCAGGAGAGGAGCAAGCTAAACCAAAGACCATCTAGAAGCATAACATAAGCACAGAAGGTGACAGATAAAAAAAAGAGCTTCCTGGGAATCTGTGAAAGAAAAGGGGCCACATACTAACCTGACAAGCTCAAGGGAGGCCTGCATGGCAGCCTTACAAACTCAGAGACCGAAAGTAACCACACAGTATGGTCTGAAAATAAAACTTTCTAACTAAAAGCAGGGTGTGGTGAGCAGTCAATACCTGGGCTGGAATCTTTCCTGACAAAAGTCAGTCTTTACCTTTATTGAGCCTGTCTATTGACTTTTTGAACTACAATAACACCTTCGGAATGATAAATGTCCCCTTTACAGACCCCTCAAAGCGTAAGCTCCTGCCAGAGCTGAGACCACAAACCCCCTCATTGTTATTGCTATCGTGTTCATTGTTGACTGTTAACTACCCTGCACCCACCTGCAAAGAAGTATGAGCATGTGCCAATCATTTTACTTTTTATCCAGTCCCAGAGGTTTCTTTCCCCTGCTTTCTCCTGCCTCCCTCATGTAACACTGATAGATTTCATGTAACCCACTTATGTCTTCTCTTCTGATTGTAATGTATAAAAAAAGGTACAAAACTGCCACTTTTCTGCAGCATCATTGTTACGGGGGGTTCTGGTGAATGGGGAGGGACAGCAGAGGCAGCAGGGGAGCCTGCCCAGGCCCTGGGAAGGGGAGTGGTCGGGAAGGGCCGGAGGTGGTGGGACTGAAACTGCAGCCAGAGCATAATAGGTTTCCACACCCCCGGGCACAGTGCAACCAAACCGGTGCAGGACGCCCCACCCCGGGCAGAGACAATGTGCATGGCCGGAAAACTTTGTGCCCCCTTCTGGGGCCTGGTAGCAGGAGGAGGACCAGGTCTGTCAGTCTAGCTGGGATTGGCTACAAAAGCAAGATGTTTCTGGATCACATTGAATTTTGGGCCCAGATTTTTGAACAGAGAGAAGACAGAGACTCGGCCCCTTTTCCCTTCTGGTTCCCCTAGCTCGTCCAGTTGGAGGCTCAGCCGTTCCCAGGCCAGTGGGCCCTAGAGAACAGGTGGTCTGGCAGTGTTCCTGGGCCCCCACTCCTGGCCTGAGAAGAGTGGTGGCATGAGAGACTGGTACTGTTGTTGCGTGGTCCTACTTGCCTGGTAGCAAGGGTGCACTGGCCAGCCTGTGGCCAGAGGGATGGGGCAAAGGTGCTGGGCCAGTGGGCAGGAGTGCAGGAAAGAGAAGCATGCAGCAGGTGGACTCTAGTGAGTGTACAGACTCCAAAAAGTGCCTGAACCTGGTCTGCGGCTAGGAATCAGCTAAAGCCGCCTGGATGATCGTGCCACAGCTGCCTGGTTTCCCAAAGCGTGGGATTTTACATGGGAAAAGGAATTCCAGGCTCTGCTTTGAACTAATCTGGCAAAGGGTGCCAGGGGCACTTGTCCGTGAGTGTTGAAAGTACAGGTACAATGTGCGGTTGTTACGTCTCTCTTTTTCACCATGCTTCATATATTACTTTATAATCTTTCATTGTTTTCATATTAGTGTCACTCTGCAAAAATCTGGATTTTTCCTACGCTGTATTCCACATTATTAATTTTCTTAAAAAGATTTTCTGATTTTGTTCATCCCGTGTATGTAATTCAGCCTGTTAGAGAATCCAAGGAGCAGTGCTTTAGAGATCTACACCTTGATGTAGTTTGTGTGCGTCATAGCATCCGCGGGTCTCGCGGCCAGAGTTCTGCTTTCCTAGGTGCTCTCGCGCTCCCCTGGAGGGAGGCGTGCGGAAACATGTTGCTCTTCTGCGGAAACATGTTGCTTTTCTGCAGAATAACAACACCATTTCCACGTGGTGAGAAACCTCTTTCCATTAGTGCCATTCTATTCCCCTTAAGCAGGACATTAGAAGAAGCACCAACCACTAAACTAATCTGGGTATTTCCAAAAGTGCCCTTTTTACTGCCTCCTCCTCCCGTTGTCTTTCCTTTGTTCTCATGTCACCAGAAAGAAGGGTTCACTGATTGCAAAGGAATCTACTTCTTATTTCACACTCTAGGTTTTTTCCTACCTTTCGCATACTTTGAAACTCTATGATCCAAACTGACCAAGTGTATCTCCAATTATGTAAAAGGAGCCATTGGAATTTAGAAAATCGATTTTCCTTGGTTCCCGTTACCTATTGCTGCACAACCTAAATTTTACTAGTTTAAAACAAGACCCATTTATTATTTGTGAATGATTCTGTGGGTTAATTGGGCGCAGCTGGGCAATTCTTCAGCTTCATGTGATGTCTAATGAGGCTGTAGTCATCTGAAGGTTCAACTGTACTGGAATGTTCAAAACGACTTCTGCACATGGGTGGCTGGAGATGTTAGCCATTAGCGTGGAACTGAGAGCTGGGGAGCAGGAATCTTTGTTCCCCTGTGGTCTCTCCATGCAGTTGCTAATTTCTTAAGCCCCAGTCTTAGGGGTTAAGTAGTATCGCTCTTGCCAAATTCTCTTAATCAAAGCAAATTACAGAGAGAGGCCAGACTCATGGGGAGTGAAAATATATATTCTACTTCTTGATGGGGAGATAGCAAATAATTTGTTTCCATCTTTAATTTCTAAGTCCTCCTTAATAAAACCTAATTCCAAAGACTACTGAGTCACTCAGGGCCATCCCCAAATCAAATCTGATTGTCAACACTTGGCACTAATTTTTTGGTTTTAATTTTTTGAGAACTAAGTTTTTAATTCAGTGTGTTTGCATCCAGATTTAAGAGTAATACATATATCTGTTTCATCTTCAAACATATATAGTGGCCAGAAAAAAAAATTAAAATCAGGACAGCCATTTTGATATCAGGAATTTAACACTGTTAAAATTAAATTAGAAGAGATACAACTATTCTGGGACTCCCTGAAACTGGTAATTTCCTAGTGTCATAAATGGTTTTTGTGATGAAGTCCCACTGACAATCATGCATAATAATTTGCGGTGTTCCTACTAATTTCATACTCAATGGGAAATGGTGTAAGCAAGAAGAGCAACATGTTTCCCATCTGTTCTTTGAAAGCACTCAGGGAGAGTCTCCTGTAAAGAAGCCCTAATCACCAGAAAAACAGAAGTGGAATTTTAAAATCACAATTAGAATATTTTCTGATATTGATATATTGGAATTGTAAAAATTAAGACTCTCAGAACTACTTACTGTGTATATCATTGCTACACATAAACTACTTTAGATTTGCATGGCAGCATTAACAGCTTTGGAAAATTCTAAACAATATATTATGCATTTCTAATACTTTTACAATAATTTCCCTATTTATACTATGATTTCAAGTATCTTATAAGAATAAAATTATACAGTATGCATCCTTTTGGGATTGACTATTTTTATCCAGCACAATTCTCTGAAGAGTCACGCATATTAGTGGGCATATTCATAGTTCCTCCTTATTTCTGAGTAGTATTCCATCATATGGATGTACCGCAGTTCGCTTAGCGATCTATCTATTTAAAGGCAACTTGGAAAATTAGAGTTTTGGGCTTTAATGAATAAAAATTCTATGAGTATTCATGTCCAGATATTTTGTGAATGTAAGTTTTTATTGTTTTGGTATAACCCTGAGTACAATTGCTGTGGCATGTGGTCGTTGCATGCTTTGCATGCTTACATTTTAAAAGAAACTGCTAAATTATTTTTAGCAGCAGGTTTTATATTAAATTATTCTTGAAAAATTGTATTTGAAAACTGTTTTTTGTATGTCAAAAATTTAATTTATAGATAAATGTAATGAGAATTCTTGAAGCTCTTTTAACTTTTTAAATAAACTTTTTGCTGCATTATTTTATTATAAAAATATTTTGCTAAGAAATAATTATGTCATACACTAAAGTCTTTATACACTAAGGAAAATGGGTTCTTGAAGCTCAATCAGTAACATTATCATTATTTCCTTATTTTTAATGACTTTAATTAAAGAGAAACAACAAAAATAGCCCCTGCAATAATCAGGTTGACTTTGACAAGCAAAGAGAGGTAAAACAACTTATAAGATTCAAAAAGTAATCATATGCAAATAATACACTAAAGCTTTAATTACAATTGGGATGAGTTCAAGAAAATAAATGATGGTACATTTAATTTTTACAAGAATATTACTGGTTCTATACAGCTAATAGCACATCAAGAAGAATATGAAAATACAAGTTAAGTATGAAGGCATTATACATATTAAACTAAAATGCAATCAAGGAATTAGGCTCAATCTAGAATAATTATCAATTTGATTTTCTTTATAGATTACTTAATAATGTTTGCATTTTTTACTGTATGGGTTTACAGTCATAATAAATTAATTCATGTAATAAAGATTGTTTAAATTTAAAATGGGAGCTATAACTAAATAGATGGTAGGTAAATGATATAGTGATATATAACAATATCATTCTTTGGAAATGTTTTAAAAGAGAATATTTCCAGGGAATATAGACATATTTATCTGGAGATGCATTATGTAGTGCTTAGTTTTAGAATGCAATTTCAAGGAACCCAAGATAACAATACATACTGATATTTGCCTTAAGATTGACCTAAATGCATTAACACTCATAAGTACATGTGTACACACATATTTACATACACAGACACAAATACCCACATTCACAGATCTATATATACATATTAGCTACTTTTAGCTGTGAGTGATAGATGCTCTCCTTCATACATTGTCCGGGATTGTGTCAAAAAGCAGGCTTTATTACATCAAGTAAATAAAGCAGACAGAAGAGAATTTTGCATTAGTTTCCCACATTCCAGCTTTCCACTGAACAACACAGTGAGGGCTGGAGGACTATGGGCTCCGACATGAGGTGGAACCCCCACATTTTGAGATTCAGACTTTCTTAAGGGCTGCTGGCATATCTATCTCTCTCCTCTCTGGACATATATAGAGAAAACCCTCTATTTCTCTAATGTAAACAAGTTATCTTTGGGGACTATTGGGGGTGGTGCCTAGGTTTCTACACACTGAAGGGTAAACAAATGCTTCTAAAGGGTAGGTGGGGGACATTTCCTACTTTTATTATAGCTTGTCATGTTCCATTGCCCAGACTGTATAGAATGTTCAGGAATGCCAAGAAACACACAGACACACAAATTCCTCCCAAAATATTCAGTCTTTAGTGTTGCATGGTTCTGGCCTCTGGCAATTTTTTCCAAGTATATACCTCTCTGTCTACCACCCTGATTAATATAATCCACACTGTCTGGTACCACATCTGTTTGACTCATTGTATACAACTCTTATTTTGGGACAAGTGTGGCCATGAATCAAATTAGAAAATTTCTGCACAGCTGAAAGGAAATTGCCAAAATGAAAAGGGAGCTGACTGTATGGGAGAACATATTTGCCAATGATACATCAGACAAGGGTTTACTATCAAAAATATATAAATAACTCATATGACTCAATACCAGGAAGACAAAAAATCCAATTAAAAAATGGGCAAAGGACCTAAACAGATACTTCTCCAAGGAGGACATGTAGATGGCCCGTAGACATGTGAATAAATGCTCAACATCACTAGCCATAACAGAGATGCAAATTGAATCCACAATGAGATATCACTGCACACCAGTCAGAATCACTATCATTAATAAATCAACAAACAAGAAGTTCTGATGAGGATGTGCAGAAAACCGAACCTTCATGCTCTGTTGGTGGGAATGCAGACTGGTGCAGTCACAGTAGAAAACAATATGGAATTTCCTCAAACAACTGAAACTGGAACTGCCTTTTGACCTGGTGATTCCTCTGCTGGGAATATAGCCTAAGAAGTACAAGTCACTATTCAAAAGAACTTATGTACCCTTATGTTCATAGAAGCATTAGAAACAGCCTAAGTGTCCATCAGTAAATGAAAGGATCAAAAACTTGTGGTACATTTCTACAATGGAATACTATGCAGGAGAAAGAAAGAAGGAACTCCTACCTTTTGCCACAGCATGGATGGAACTGGAGAGTATTATCCTAAGTGAAATAAGCAGGGCAGTGAAAGACAAATACGGTACGAGCTCACATGTAAGAGGAAACTAATGAATAAAAATACATTAATGAGCAAAATAGAACCAGAGGTATGGAAACATGGAATAGATTGAAAGCAACCAGAGGGGAAGAAGGAGGGGGATAATCATGGAAAGAAGGGGAAGGGTCCAGTCAAAGAACAGGCATGAATGCCCCATGGACATGCACAACAGTGTGGAGATTGATGATGGGAGTAGGGGTGGACTGAGCAGAGGAGGGCAAAGGGGGAAAAACTGGGACAACTGTAATCAAATAACAATAATTAAAAAAAAAAAAACAAAGAAATGTAAAATGCATTTGAAATAAAAAAACGTTATTGAATGATATAATGCTGGTTTTTAATAACAAAGCAGAAGAAAAGTAGTTTCCATAATGGGCCGCACAGGAAAATACTTAAACAATAGAAAGCCATTATTAGTTTTGGATGTGCAGCATTTTCTTCTACATTTAAAAACATGTCATGCAATATGTCAATAATAGTTGATTTTTTGAATCTATGCAAAATATGTAGAAAATATTCTCTATTGTTTCTAATAACTGCTCTTGAAATGTTTGCCCAACTGAATCAATAAAATAGCTAATAAATATTTCTATAACTTATTCTACTTTTTAAGTAGTGTCCTATACTGACTATGTATTTTTGTGCCCTCCTACATCTGTCATCATGCATTTATCATTGTTTTATTTTATTGCATATTTTCTTAAATATGGGCTTCCATTATGCATGATTTTCTATTCCATGCTGTATTTAAAATAATAGAACCCAAGAGGGTTATGTTGATGACATCTAGATGAATGCTATAAGTAATGCCAGCCCATGGATCTTTAAACACCTCCTTTAATGTCCTGTATTCTATAGACTAGATATGGTTTATTCTCTTATCATTACAGTAAGCCACCAATCCACTTTGCAGCAATAAAATGGATATACTGTTTTGAAAGTCCATCATTTAATAAATTTTTTGAAATCAATTAAAATTAATTACATTTTTTTAAAAAATAGAAAAGTGTTAACATATCACAATGTAGACAAATGAGAGTGACAGCTTGGCTAATACGGTGCATCTGTGTCCCAGAGTATCATGAGGTATTGAATAAAAAGCTTTGTCAAAACATTGTCATAAATAAGAAAAATGTAATTATGTTGAAAACATAAATTTCCATGTTGTTGTACAGCTTTAATTACCTGGAACACTCTCTCCACAATTGTCATCTGGCAAATTTTTACTCAGCTTTAACAGTCAACACGTCTTTCACAAACAGTGTAAAACTTTTCATGATTATACCAAGAGGCTCTTTCCACGCCCCATATATGGCTGAAGACCTGTACCAATGACCTTTGTACCTCCAGGTACTGAATGAAAGCAATTATGAGTTCACGAAAGAAATGAATAGGATAATGTTTGTTTTGTTTTATAATATTTTCTTATTGTACATGGAATCTTTCATCAGGAGAGTAAAATTAAAAACAAGCAAATTTTTAAAACAGGTAAAATGAATGTGAGCAAAACACTGATACCCAATAAAAGCAACACAAATGACTGATATAATTGTGAATGATCGAAACTGCGAAAGTCCTGAGTTAAATGCATAGAATACAGTAAGTTAGTGATCCCTCTGCTACGTCCCTTTCCCTCAGTCCAGACTTAACACTTAGTCTCAGGTCCTGCAACAATCCTTTTCATTTTCATCCTAACATGCATGACAAAGTATTATAATTTTTCTACTTGTTTCCTGTATTCCAAGGACCATCTTTGAAAGATGACACATTTCTAACTTATGGTTATATATGTTTACTTCCAGCATAAATCTCTGAATATTTTATATTCACAATTAATAGTGAATGAATGAAAAAATAAATTATCGCATGGTTATGCATTAATTACTAAGCAGTAATGTCCTTGTAAAGCCATCTTGCCGTAGCGTTTTTTATGAAACTTCCCATTTTGAAAATATGAGGAGATAATAAATTCTAAAGACTTTGTGTTTTAAATCATTTTAAATACTCTGTCAAAATTGCCTAGGTTTTGTAATTTTCATTCTATCTAACATATCACATGAATTTTGGGTCTATCACAAAATCATTTGAGTTTTATAGAACATATGTTTTATGTGGAGTGAAAGAATAAGAACAGCCTGTTTTAACTATTGAGAAATTTATGACTCTTTATAGAATTTTTTTCTGTTAGTTTTAACATGAATATTTGAAATTTTATCACTTGATCATTTTTCTGTGTTTTAGTAACCAGATTGTTAATGTAAAATCATTGCCTCAATTGTAAATATTATAAATAAATGTGGACTGCAGATTTTTTACTGATATATTTTGTTAATTTTTTGACCATGCAATCTTTTAACCCATAACTATGCTTCTGTTTTTACTTTTTTTTTTTATTGTATGTGTTTTTCTATGCCATATTAGATCACCTCGTAGACCAAATTTGTTATTTGAAAGTAGGGATGGGAGTGGTCTTGCAACAATGTTCTGTCCAAAACTGACATGTCCAAGTTGAAGTACAATGCATTCTCCCATGCAGTTATCCTCTGCATCAGCATACACAGAAACACTTTGTTTTCCATCCTTCTGTTTTATGATCCAAGCTTCTTCACTTCTGTCAAATGTGAGGTATTCCCAGGTTCCTTGCTCAGTGTTTAATAAGTCAGAACACCATTGTCTGTGCTGGCCCATTAGTTCGCTGCATTAAAAAAAAAAAAAAACAAAAACAAAAAAAAAAAACAAACAACCAACCTGTGGGTGAGTTTGCCAGCAGTAAATGCACTTAGACATCTTACAGACATCTCCGTCCTCTTGTCTGGATTCAGTGTGGTGGTCTGTTCACGTTCTATGACCTGGCATAGAAAGTCACATATTGTTTCTGCTACATTCTATTCATTAAAGGAGTTACAATGGCTCAACCAAGTTTAAAAACCAAGGATGTAAATTCCATCTCTTCACAACAATGTGGCAGGGCCAGGAACAGCATTATGTTCTTGAGTGTATTAATTTTTAAACTATTTTATTGTTGTTCAAGTACAGTTGTCTGCATTTAACTCCCACCACTCTGCCAAATGAGTTATTGTAGTCATTTCTGGAATTTGAACTTGTCACAGTACCCTCTCTCAATAGACATACAAAAAGGAAATTTCACGTTCTGCCTCCATGCAAAATACACTCTCTCCAAGCCCATTCAAGTCTTATCCGGTGACATCATTAGGCTTAGCTGAGAGGTTTAAGGACCTTGTTATTTAAGTCAGATCCAGATGTGTATGAATCTTCCCAGCACAATGCTGTGGCTTTTCTCCTGGAGTACCATCTTCTCTCTTGGAGGGTATATGATTTAAAGACTAATGTATTTTTACACAGAAACAATCAACATACACTGGTGGAACAGACATAAGAAAACTGCTTTAGACACTCCCTTCAGACGATCAGTGACCCGGACCAGTTCTGAAATCCCACCAGACACGCTGTCCTCTATTTAATTAGGGCATTGGCCTTCTTGCTGAAGCACCTCTTGCTTAAGTACCTGTAAAGCGGATGTGTAGGACAATGTCCTTACTATTCAAATGAGCTCTATTTTTTAAAGAGAGAGGATCCACAAAACACAGGCTTAAGACTCATGAAGAGCTTTGGTCCATTTAAAGTAGTCTATGAAGCACTGCCTCAAATCTGGCTTCTTGACTAAAAGTTTTAGAGCAATTACCTAGGCTTCATATTTACACCACCCAAATTAAGAGTGGGGGATAACCTGGAATTAAGTTTGTCTAGAAGTCATGTGTTAATTTTAGCATCATTTGTCTTTTGGACAGGGTGAAAATGAGTATGAATTCACTTTTCTATCCTAGCAATGTCTGGCACCTTTATATTTCCTAGTTCTGTCAGTAAGTTGCCTTTATTTCTCAGATGGTTAAGCCTAAAACACAGGCAACGGCGCACTGTGGGGACACCCAAATTCAGGTGCTCTGGCCAGCATCCTCCACTAACGTCCCTACTGACACAGCGTTAACTCTATAAACACATTTTCCTGATTCCAGTTCTTGGCCTTTGAGGCAACCAGCTTTTGCAGAATGCAGAAACGATGAGCCACACCTGCTGAGTTTTTCCCAACTTGCATATTCATGAGTAAAATAAATGTTGTTCCTCTAAGCCGTTACACTTCAGAGTGATTGCTTATGCAGCAATAGATAGTGGGTTTATATCTAACTTAAGGTATTTTTAAATATCTCCTCTTCAATACTCCAAAAGAAATTAATATTGATAAACACTGTAAGTAAATTTGAAATTTCATTAAATATAAATTATTCAGGCAATTAATCATGGCAGCATAAAAGGCTACACATTCTAAGAAATGTTTCCCTGTATGGAAATTGGAATCATCTTTTATTACCTTGCAGGGAATTTTCCACGATTCATTTATCCAGCAACATGTTATCAGCAGACTGGGAGTTTAATCGCTTCTTGATTATAACTCATTGAGCACAATGGTGTGACTTCAAAGTATTTTAAAGGTAACACTGTGCCTTACAGGTGATATGTTCATAAATTTTAAAGGCATTTTCCCCAGTGGGTAATTTAGGTAGCTTATTATTTTTCATTGTTTAGACCTGTAAATCTCTAAGTCATGGCTCTGTAGAGTAGTTATTTCTTAAGTTGGAATAACCTATGTCCTCTCAAAGACATTTAGTTCCTCTCATAAAGAGTATGTTAAAGTGAAATAATATCCTAATCTCTAAATAAAGTAAAAAAAAAAAAGAAAAGAAAAGAAAAGGTCTCCACTGAAATTTTGGCATACTTTATTATTGTGGTTTACTGTTAGATAAAACTTCATTTTGCTCATAACATAGTATACAAAGTAAAAATTTGTTCTATTACTCAACTTGACCCAGAAACAAAAAAGAATAGGACCACGATCGCAAACAATGGTTACTACAGATGTTTTAAAAGCTCTCAGTATTTGCTAGGCACTGCTGTAAATGCTTCACATCTATATTAACATTCTTTACAAATTTGACTCATGGATTTGAACATGATCAGAGGTAAAACATATTTATGTGAGTGATGTAAATAATACTCATTCTGTTTTCAATTATGATGTAAGTTTTAAGAGACAGACCTTGGTGTCAGACATATGTGAGTTAATAAGTTGCTTCATCATATACCTTCTTTGTAACTATCAGGAAATTATAAAGTTTTTCTGAGTCTCAATATGTAAAGCTACCAAATGGACGTAATATAATAATACATGACCCATAGAATCAAATAGGATCATTTAAGTGGTGCTCTAACGAAGACCATCACAAATGAGATAATTTGCTATGACCAATTCAGATGAATACAATTCTAACCCAGGATAAGCAGAGACTCAATTAGACATGTAAATACATTTAATATGGTATGAGAGACCTATATATTATACTACGGCCTGAATTTTGTCCCCTGAAACCCAAAGTGACTATATTTGGAGATACAGGTCTTCACGAGGTAATAAAAATTAAATGAGATCATGATGGTGGGGTCCTAATCGAATAGGATTTATAACCTTATTAGAAGAAGAAATCTCTCTCGGCCGTTTCTCCGCACACTGCGAGGGAAAGCCACATGAAGACAGGCTAAGAGCTGGCTGGATGCAAGTCAAGAAGAGAATCCTCATCCTGCTGGCCTTTCAGTATTGAATGTTCAGTCTCCAGAACTGTGAAAAATAAAATTCCAATGGTTTAGGCAGCTCAGTCTCCTGTGTCTACATTTTGTTATGGCAGTCCTAGCAGACTGACACAGAGTTTAGTACAAGGAGCTGGGTGCTATGGCAGGAAATGGTGCAAATATGGACTTAGGACAGATGAGAGGATGAAAGTGTTTTGAGGGAAGTTTAAAAGCAATTTTGGTAATAGCTCTGTAAGAAAAAAGTGGTGAGAAAAATTCCATCTTCCTAGAGAATATGTTAATAATCAGAAACAGAATATTGGTAAAACTATGGACAGTAAAGGTGATTCTGATGAAGTTTCAGACAGAAATGAGAAACACGTATTGGCAACTGAAGGAAAGGTAGCAGTTTTTATGAAGTGGCAAAGAAGTTGACTGTTGAATTGTATTCATGACCTGTTTTTTCTGGAGCATAGAACTAGTGATGTATGAGATTCCCAAGAAGTGTTGAAAGAGCATATTTGTTTCTCCTGACTGCTCACAGTGAAATGTGAGAAGAGATAGATGAATTGAAAAAGGAATTGCTAAGTAAAATGGAACCAGAACTTCAAGATGTGGAAAAAAATTGAGCAAGCATATTCTGAAGAGAATATCAAAGTTGTTGCTGTAATATCAATGGATAAAGACCTTATGGGATTATGTGAAAGAAACACTGCTAGTTTGAACTGAAGGGGATTGAGATGAGATGAAATGAAGGCTGTCAGACTCCCTGGATTTGGCAGACCGGCCTGATAGAGCTATTCAGCCATGAACCTGTGCTATTCTTCACGAAGATAAAAAATGACCCAGAGTTGATTCGGAGATCATCAGGGCCAGCAGCTTGGTTTCAACAGGCCGGACATCCTTTGCCCCATGCCTTGGAGACAGGACTGCCCTTCAGAGCCAAGTGGGGAGGACTGTCAAAGCCTTGGGGGCAGGGAGCTGACCAGGCAAAGGTGCAGAGGCTGAAGCCTTGCTAGGCAGAGCCAGGGGGCCGAGCGCTGCCTATAGGTGTGGGGCTGGCACTGCCACACCCGTGGGCCGGAACAAAAGAGCATTGGACCAAAGGGGATTATTCTCAAACCTCAACGTCTAGTGAAATCTGCCTTGCTAGGTTTTGGGCTCACTCGAGCCCATACTGCTTTCTTCTTCCTCATTTCTTCCTTTCGTAATGGGAGCATCTATTCTTTGCCTGTGCCATCCGACCATTGTATTTTAAAAGGACAGAACCAGTCTTATTTCACAGGTTCACAGCTGAAGATAAATTTTGCCTCCGGACAAGTTGTATCTCATAGTCAGATTTACATACTTGGATGAGGCTCTGAACTTTACCCTTTTGAGGGTTTGTTGTTGTTTTTTAAACACTTTATTTACTTATTTTTAGAGTGAGAGGAAGGGAGGGAGGAAGAGAGGGAGAGAAGCATCAATATGTGCTTGCTCCTCATGTGCCCCTCACTGGGTACCTGGCCCGTAACCCAGGCCTATGCTCTCCAGACTGGGAATCCAATGAAAGACCCTTTGCTTTGCAGGCTGGCACTCTATGAGCCACACCAGCCAGGGCATTCACTTCAGAGTTAATGCTATACTGAGTTAAAGTGTTAAGGCAATTGGATGGAATGAATGTGTTTTGCGTGCATGAAGAGCATCAATATTGAAGAGCCAGGGATAGAGGCTATGGACTGAATTGTGTCTTTCTGAAATTTGTATGTTGAAGTCCGAACCCCTCAGTGTGACAGAGCTTGGAGAACGTAATTAAGGTTAAATGAGGTCATAAGGGTAGGGTCCTAATCTGTTACAACTGGTGATTTCCTAAGAGCAAGAAAGAGAGCTGTCTTTTTCCTTCCACAGGCACACACCCTACAAAAGTCATGTGAGAGCACACCAAGAAGGCAGCTTTCCCCAAACCAAGAAGAACGTCTTCACCAGTCACCCACCCTGAAGGCTAAATCAGCTTTCCCGGCTCTAGGACTGTGAGAAAGCAAACTTGGTTTGCTTAAATCACCTAGTCCACGGTAGTTTATTTGGTGGCCTGAACAGACATGGATATTAGCATAATATTTTGAAAATAATCAAACTTCCCAACAAGGTACGAGCATTTATTATCAATTTTGAGTAATTTTCCTTTTTATAATCTCACTTCATATTTTAATGTCTCCTTTTTACAACACCTCTGCTTTACCTCTTTTTATGAAATTTGGTTTTGCCCAAGTTCTTCTGTCCTGTATGGCTACTGTGAGAATTAAATAATCAAAGACAGACAACAGGCAGTTCACGGAACCTAGTCCTTTAATTGCACCAGGCATTTTTTTCTACTGACGCCTCTCAAGTACCAACCTAGGATAGTCATCTTTGCAATCTTTGCTCCAACCCCAATAAGCTACTCAAAATTCCTTTAATGAGCCCTGTTCTGCTTTATCTTGTATCCTTTGCAATAGGAGTTGTCTCTTCACAAATGCTTCCTCTTTGCAGGAACCTAGATTTCAAATTATTAATTCCTTTCCACATTAGAGTTTATTAAAATTCTTTTTTAGTTTTTTTTTTGTTTTATGTAGTCCAGCTTTATTTAAATTCAGTTAAATGTTTACTGTTGTCCTTACCTGTACCATTTATTATTTTAAATTTACCACATTAGAGTATATGCTATGCTGTTATGTTTTCCCCTGTACCATGCTCAAAATTCTGAAAGATCCTTAACCGTTTCTCCAACATATATAGAGCAGGTTGTCCGGGCCTAGTATACAATAGATAGTAAGTCATTTGTCGAATGAATTAATGAACTGAAATAACACTTTGCTTCATTTTTTGTGTGTCCTCATTATTTTTTCATTTCACAAATATTTTTAAATTCCTAACACTGGGGATGTTACAATTACAGATAATGGAGACACAAAAATGAAGAAAATATAGTCACCATCATTAAAGATCAGTGGATTCCAAGTATAACTGGGACATTAAGACATTTTAGTAAACATTTTGAGATTTTATTCAACCCCTTTGACAAGTAATTGGTTGAAGGAGATGTAATAAAAATAATATACAAACAACTTTTGTAACTGGTACATTTTTGTATAGCTAATGAGAATTTGGAAAACAAAGAATATATTAGAAATCAGGACTTTTATATATTTTGTATTTTTTCATTAAACGGATAATTTAATCAAACACTGTAGATGACAGATAGAAATACCTCCTAATACAAACATTTTGATGTCTAATTGAAAGTGGAAAGTCCTGGAAAAATGAAAGAAAATTCTGGAGTTAAAGATTTGGTACTTTGGCCACAGGCTATTTATCTTCTAGTGAGTTTAAAATGATTTTATCTCTTATACCTTTGGAGTTTTAGATAAATAGATGATGAGGAAGGATCTGGCAACAGAAAAAAGTTAGAAAAATTTATTTATGTCATAATTAGTTTGAAATATGTATACTATTATATGTAGAGCCATTCCCAAGATGTTAAAATATTTAAATAATTTTATGAAATGTATGGTGGAGGCAAAAAATATAAAAATAAATTACTATAGAAATATCAAAATTTTTATTGCACACTAATTAAGTCAACAAATTAATTAGAAGTCCTGAGTAGGTGTTTGGATAACAATTTATTATTTACCCAGCCCTGGATACACACACAGTAACACATCTTTGCACAAAACATTTAACATATCTTATCTTTTGATCTTAGTTAACAAAAGGTACTGCTCAATTTTTTTTTTAAGGCTTCAGAATTCAAAATCAGATCTATATGTCTATCTATACATTAAATTAGTATTTATTGGCACTGCACATATAGAAGTTGAGGATCAAAGAAAACTCCATAAGTTTCTGCATGTTTCCATTGATCTGGGTGAAGGAAATTAATACAAACAACTGCATATAACAGCAAGCAGCTGCATTAGTTCAAGATAATGGTTATGATGTGCTCTGCATTGTCAGCTTCTACGCTTGTCCATGGAGAAAACTATAGGCCTGGAGCCAATTCATGGTTGCGCATGGTCCTGGACTGTTGTTGATGCAAAATTGCAGAGTGCACACACTGACGATTTTGTTATTAACAAAAGAGAATAAAATGAATACCTTACCATCTCTGTGATTGTGGCTTACTGAATGCATTTTTCCATTTATGTTCACGGCACCACTTCAGGAGCCAAAGCGGTTTGTTTCCGTTTCAGCTTTTGGTAGGGCCACTGCTTTCTTCTTCCCCTTTTTGTCCCTTCATTTCAGAAATAAGTTTCTGTGCACGTTGTAATTTTAGTTTGTTTTTTTAATTAATCCTCTCTTGCTTGGCCCCTCCATGGTAAATTATATAATAGTCACTGAATTTGCAGATTTTAAAAATTAGCTCTTTTTTCCATTTAAAGGAGAGAAGATTTGGGGCTAGTCGAGACCAAGTGAAAGACGTAAAGTTTGGTTAGCTCTAAAATAGTTAAGTGAAATTATGTTCAGGAAAGAGAAACCTCAGTTACTAAAGCTGCAGCTGCTGACCAGTAAAGTGGGGAGATCTGTTATAACAGTGTCCCAGCCCATTACCAACCTTCTACTGTCTGAGAACTTAAGCGGCAAAGCCCTTCTTGACAACTCATGGATAATTTGAGATGTTGAGTTACCTTAGATCTTTTTCAAATAAGTAAATAACATCCCTGTAAAAAGTGGAGAAAGAAAAAGAAAATAGAATGGGCTTGTTGACAGTAATACTTTTTTTATATCAAAGATTTTAAAAGGTCTGTGACCTGTAGCATTAATTATTACAGTGTACTCTTTTTTCTTTACCCTCTCCCTGTCTCTTTTTCCTCTCCTTTTACTCTCTCTGTGTTTTTCTTTTATTGTTTTGCATTTGTATTCAGCACCACCTTTAATAACAGCCTGAACTCTGTCAATAACTTTCTGTGAATCCTAAGATACAACTAATAAGAAAATTGGTGTCACAATAAGCTTGGTACTGGAGTGGAGTAATTACAGGCAATCAAATTGTTATACCTGTCACAGATTTCCTATATATATTCATCAGACTTGACTTGCCTCTCTCTATATTTGTCAATATAGAAGTGGATTCAACCAAATTTCAGAGTCAGGAATTGGAGTAGCAGTTTCTTTCCTTGAGACAGAAGAGTGAGGATTGTAAAAGCACTATTTCCCAAAAGTTATGTACCTTTAAAACAATGTGCTTTATGTTCCAGATAAATATCTATTCTTTCTTTTGAAAAAGGTGATCTGACAATAGGGAAGAAAGTTAAGAGAGATCAGAGAAGAACCATGTGCAGTAAAACACGAGAGAGAAGATGGGGTGCTTAGAGAGAATTTAAAACTAGTTTCTTCTGTTTTCTTCTGCTTTGTTAATTCAAGAAAATGAGATTTCGGTATTACATGTTTAGAGATACTGGTAGGCAAAGACAGACTTCAAGAGTACTGAGTATTATTCTAGTCACAAAACTGAATTTCTCCCTAATCCATCCAACGTCCAGAGCCAACACCTCAATGCAATCCCTCAACACCATTGCCTTCATCTCTGGTAACTGGTCTCCCTGCATCAGTATCTTTTCTCAATTTACCTTCCATATACATAGTATATGTGGCTCACTCTTCTTACAGTGCTTCTTATATACTTTACTTCTCTGTTTAATGTATTGATTTAACATATTCCTTCTTTTCTTGTCTAATTATAAACAATTCTTAAGCCAGGTACTCAGGACAATGCATAAAATTGTATCAGCTTCCCCACATTATTTCCTGCTCTTCTGCTAGCCCCGCCCCCCAAGATCTAGCTAGTCACTATTACTTAGGTTTCTAACTCCTTTGGCACACAACATACTCTCCACTATAACCCATTTTTTCCCTCTAATACAGGAATTTTATTTTTTGAAAACATAATATAAAGCTTTTGTGATTTTTGTTAATAACTTTCAAAAGTATCTTATGTTATTAAGCCTATTTTTATATTTATCTCCTGTAAAAGGTCATGAGGTATTTAAAAAGTTATTAATTGATGTGCATTCATTCAAAAATATTTAATCAGAAATCACTGGGTGTAAAACAAGTATGAATTATGTTTCAGTCATGATTTCATACAAAATAATGTTATAATCACAGAACTCATGATCTGGTTGGAGTTTAAATTGAGTATGTGAATCAGTCGTAACATCAAGCAGAAATGCCATGAACACAGTGAGTATTAGTATATGAATATATCTGCATACATTCTAACTGAAAAAGAAAATTTTGATAGTAGGTTTTTCCGTTTATGCACTTTTATTTTTTATGTTCTCCTTTACCTCAGTGCTGATCTATGTTTTTTTCTTTTGCCCACTATTTCCACATACAAACTGGTAGTGCACTACAACATTATCAAATAGAGGAAAATGGCATTGTGAAATTAATCCCTCCCATTCACTACCCATATTTATGTAAATTGTTGATTTCAGAACTTTTGAGATTTGTTTTGCTCTGAATCAGGTTTTAAACTCCTTTACATGCACATAGGTATCCATGGCATTTCAGAAGCGAGCACTTTTGTTAAGCCACAGTGTAAGATTCAGGTAAACCTCTAAAGTTTAGCAAATGGACTATGCCTAGAAGTACACAGAGAGCAAATATTTCCTCTCACGTGGAGAGTTGCTAAATTCTGCACAATCATCATATTTTCAGCTGGCCCACTACTCTGCTGCCAAGTCATCTGTAATGTAACCTCACGGAGTGTTGAAAAGTAAGAAATATGGCACTGAGGTGTGAACTAAAAGCAGCTTTTCTCCCTTCCCTCTACAAAACGGATGCCAGACACAGAAGGTAAAAACGTCCAACATTCCGAATGCAGTCACAGATCACTGGGAAAGGGTGATGCCACACCTTCAGCTGACGCAGCAAAACTTCTAGTCTCTTTCCCAATGCTTTTTTCAGAACATTAAGTTATTGAGCCGCTTAATGTTTGTGAACTTGCTGATAGAATAAACTGAATAGAGTTATACAATTAGACGAAAAGAAAATGGGAGAACCATCTCAAAACCGTTAGCAGCAATTTTGTTATAAAAATCACCACAGTGTCATGGCACATTTATATAGTTGAAGGAGTTATTTATTTTGAATGTATATTTTATTCATTTCTCTGTTCATTCCTCAGCAAGACAGCTTGAAAATAATCAATTAAAAAAGTCCTTTCATCATACGAAGGCAATTTACCTCCCTAAACTGAAGAATTATATCCAAATGAAAAGATCTTTAACTGAAGTACCAATAACATGTTAAATGAGAAACAAAAATATGACCTCTAATTTACTTATTTAGGGAATTTGTAAGAAAAATAGCATTTGTGATCATTCCTTAGTTTTCAGAATAATAGACCGATATTTAATCTTAAGAAATTTCATTGAGGAATAGATTTAATGGAGATAGATCAAGGACTTCTGGAGAAATAGAGTAAAATTATTTTTAGTTCTTAAACCATAATGATTTCTAATTAAGACAAAACACATGGGGTAAATAATCTCAGTATATTTTTGTTTGTTTATATATTGATTTTTCTCATAATCTATACTTGTGTCTCAATTTTTCCTTTATTAAATTGATTCTTGACATAGAGACTTTCAAGTCTTCACTATGTAATTTATACACAACATTTTCACATACACAGCAATAATATACTTTTTTCTTTCTTTCTTTCTTTTTTATTTTAATTGTTGTTCTTGTACAGTTATCTGTCTTTTTCTGATGTTCCAAATGAGAAAATTTGAAGTAATTTTTGAATCATCAGTTTCCAAAATTCTATGTATTCAAAATGAACAGTTAACACTTTTGACTCTATTGTTCTTTCACCCCTTTGTCATGGATTTGTCATGGATTGATGACATTTCATTCTTATATAAACATGCTTCTTATTTGCATTATTAAAATCATTTCTGCAAAAATCCCCCTATATAAGTCCATGAACAATTTATGAACATATAAAAGTATCTTCAGCATCTATTAATTTGATAGCAGTCATATCAGCATTGAATATATGTCTAAAAACTTTCTTCCCCAGTCCATGCTAAGAATCTTATAGAGACAATGCATATGCTTGTTTTATTCTGATTTTAGATTCAACTCTTTACTTTTAATAAAAGAATCTTTTGGGATATATCATATTATTTTTATATTAATTAATATTTAGGTTTTTACTCTATGTGCCAAGTTCCATGTTAGTTTTCATAAATCACATTATAAACAAGATCTGAAATTACAGTGCTTTATATGTTCTAAACGCTACACTAGATTTCTCTCTTGAATAATTTACATGAACCCTAGAATAATCTCAAATTAATGGTAATGACTGCAATTTATGGCAATTACATAGAGGCATTTATTGAATCAATAAATCAGTTATAACAATGTAACTCTTTCCAAATCAATCATGACTTGTTTTCTCTAACTAGTTATTAAAGGTCGCACTCCAAATAGAAGAACACCAAAATCAATTGCTGTCTAAATTTGTAACACATTTTTTTTTTTTACCCTTAGAGAGTACTTCCTTAATTCAGATTTATGGAATAGAGGGACAAATTAATTCCTGGAGGATTTAGACTGCGGAAACATGGAGTTGAAGTGAAGAAGTGGTCGAAGAGGAAGGCGCAATCTTGTAATATAAATTTTTTTCCAGGTAGGTTTCCTTCTTTAATTCCTTCCTTCCTTTCTTCCATCCTCACTTGAGGATATGTTTATTAACTTGAGAGAGAGAGACCTTAATGTGAGAGAGAAACATCAATCGATCAATTCTAAATGAGCTCCAACCAAGATTTGAACCCACAGGCTAGGCATGTGCCCTGACCATGGATTGAACCTGCAGCCTTTTGGCTTATGGGAGGACATTCCAACTGATTTAGCCACTGTGCCAGGGCTCACATAGGTTTTCTTAGAGCATTGAGAAAGAGTGATTACTGAAGAACACAATCTAATTATCTAAATCTTAGAAGTATTTCTCTCATGACTTATTTCCACATGAATTGGGAAACTCCTGATAATTTTGACATCTTATATTACTCCAAACTATTATCTCATTAATGTTTAACAAGGGTGAATGGTAAATAAACTAGCAAACTGTTTGGAAAAACAAAATATTCCTAAATATTTCAGAGTACCATATGAGAAATTAGTAATATTTTTAACACTTTTCTACATTTTAAGTTCACCCTGGCTAGTGTAGCTCAGTGGATTGAGTGCTGGCCTGTAAACCAAAAGATCGCAGTTCGATTCCCAGTCAGGGCACATGCCTGGGTTGCAGGCCAGTTCCTAGCTGGGGATGCACGAGAGGCAATCACACATTGATGTTTCTCTCCCTCTCTCCTTCCCTTCCCCTCTAAAGATAAAATAAATAAAATCTTTTAAAAAATAAATAAACTTCAAGCTCTTTTTCATTGACTTGGTAATAAATATAACCACAAATCTATATGTTCAAAGATGAATTGTAAACCTCAATATGTATCACTAAGTAGTACAATATATTAATATATTTTAGTAAAACATACTAGACATTATTTTGAATGATGAAAAATCATCATCACAATTATTTATTTGTCCCCAGAAACTTGAACTATGCTGTACATTGGTCTTAATGACTGGAAAACTATATTGTCCGATGTATTCATTTTCTGTTGTTGTGATAACAAATTACCACATGTACAGAGCCATGAAACAACACAAATACATTATCTTTCAGCTCTGGAAATCAGCCATCTGACATGGATTCCAACAGGCTCTAGAAGAAAGACAAATTTCAAGCTCACTCATGTGTTGACTGAGTCCAGTTTTATGTGGTTGTAGGACTAGATCTGTTTCCTCCCAGGCTCTCAGGTGCAGATTACCTGTTTTCCCTATAAACCTCTCTGCATTCTTTTTACAAAGTATCTATAATTCAGAACCAACAATGAGGTGTCAAACCTTTCTCATACTGCCACCTTTTGGACCCTTTTTCCATCATTACATCTCCAGGCTAGAGCTGGACAATAGTCTCTACTTTTAAGGACTCGTGTGATTATACTGGCCCACTCCCAGATAATTCAGATAATATCCTCTTCTCAAAACCCATAACCTTGACCACATCTATAGCTGCTTTAGCCATGTAAGAAAACACATGCTTAGGTTCTGGGAGTTAGGGAATGGGTATCATTTGGTAGCCATAGGAGAGGACGTTATTTGGTTTACTATACCCTTTTATGAATCAACTAATAATGTTACCATGTACTCATAATTACTATGTCAAAAATACTAACAACTGTTTATCTCTTCTAGATATCTACCTTCCCAAGCCAAACCTTAACCAGCTGCAATCCCCTTTACTTCATCTAATGTTGACAAAAGCTATAAGAGCGCTTGGGATTTGGTTTAATATTTGGATTCACATAAACCAGCCAAATGAAATTAGGCTGTCTTCATATAGCCAGGTATATGACTAATTTTATGTATAATAACTTTCATATTAGAGTCATTAATTTATACACAATAGTTAAGAACAACAAATTTCATTTCAAGAATATGCTTGCGTCAGAATCTCTCACAAGTCTAGAAAAACAGGATGTGAAGAAGATACAATCAAGGCTGTTTACCAGCTGAGGAAGTTGTTGATTGATTAAGGCTGCCTCTGTTCAGAGAACAGTTCTATTCCCAATTTGTGTAACTTGGGGCAAGTGATTTAAGCTTCAGTTTCTTCATCTAATGTGGACAGTACCACCTAATTCACAGAGTTGTCATGAGGATTCATTCAGTCAGTGTATATATATATAATACAAGGTAATTATGTTACGCTGTGTAAAACACTGTTGTACCAGTGTGGAGTAAATAATTCTTGCTAGCTTGATGGAGAGAGAGCCATATCTAGGAAGCCAACAGGACAAGAAACTGCAATAGGTCTCTGGAGGCTTGAGAACAGCTTTCAGGAGATGGCAGGCAAAACGCCACGACACTCAGTCATGCAGATGCAAAGGAAGGACTTTTCACAACCACCTGAGTGTGCCTGGAAGTGAATGGTTCCAACCTCCAGATGTGTCAGCCACCCAGCTACAATTAATGTGTGTGTGTGTGTGCATAACAATTATATATGTGGGGTGGGCAGAAGCAGGTTTACAGTTCTTCATATGGAAAAGTACATACTACAAGAATAAATAATAATGTAGAATGAACATAGTTCATGTACTTACAAGTGTAAATCTACTTTTGCCCACCCTTTATGTGTATGTTTGTACACACACACACATCATATATATACCAATTGTTTACAAACTGTATGTATATAAAGAGGAAAATGTACAAAATGGTATCACAACTTATATGGACAGAAAAGGTAGAAAAATAACCAAAATCATTTTGAGAAACAGAGCACATTGTATATAATTTTATAATGAACAAAGTTATTATGATTAATCAGTGCAATATAGGCACAAAGATAGACAATTAAAGCAATGAAATAGATTCAGGATTCCAAAGAGACCCAGATATACATGCATTGTTATGCATTGAAAAAATTGCCCTGCCAAGCAGTGCAAAACATGGTCTTTAAAATCAATTATTGCATTAACTAAATGTGCGGAAAATAATGGACTATGGATTCTATCATCTACCATACCAAATTGATTTAAATCAATTATACATTCAAATTCAGTAGATAAAATAACACGTTTTTTTAAAAATAGGGTAGAATAAAATCTCTGGAATCTTAGAATAGCCAGTAGTTTCCTTAACAGGACGTACAACATAGACAATAAAGTAAATGTAGATATATTGACTTGAACGGAGCTTCTGTTTTGGAAATCTATCGTTATATTAGTTTTCTAATACTCTGTAACAAATTATCGCAAACTAGTGGCTTAATACAGTATGTATGTATTATCTTCATGGGTCAGAAGTCGGAATCATTTAGTTACATGCTTTTCTCAGGCTTGACTCAAAAGTGTGGTTTAATCTGCCTCAGAATTCAGTTCTTAGCATTCAGTGTAATAAAGAAAAAAGAATGATAGTCTCCAAGATTCACCATTTTCCCTCCACACACAAGGTTTCTTGTCCCGTATGTCTACATCTTCATGTTTCCATGTCTTAGAAGTGCTTTAAGAATCACCAAAAAGGGAAAAAAGGCACATTTCATCATGAACACTGCAAGTGATTGGTATCAGTCTAAAAACTACAGTGAGAAGGTATATGTGTACAAGTATTTTCTGCTGATCTGACAATCATCTGATAAGTGAAAGCACAAATTTTTGTTTGAAAGTCAAACTGATGTGAGAATTAATTTAGTTTTCATCCATGTATGATCCATAAGACCCTGGGCAGATTACTAACAATCTTCTCATTAGCTACAGGGTCTGTGCCCTCTCCCTTTGAATGAGTGTGTTTGAAAGCTGCTTTGACTAATAGAACATAGAAAAAGTTACAGTGTTGCCAGTTTTTAGGCCCATGACTTAAGAGAATGACAATTTAAACTTCCCATGTGCTGAAACCCAGTCTCCACTATCTGAGAAAGCATATGGATTCCAGGGAAAAGGTCCTTGAGTTTCTCAGCTGCTTGCTAAGCTACAGCCTATAACAAACGACTAGTCAGTAGAGTGAGCCATCTCCAAAGTCCATCCTCCAGCTCCAGACAGCTGGTAGCACACCAAGCACAGATGAAGCGTCAGGTGAAGTCCTTGAATTTCTCTCTCT
Source organism: Anoura caudifer (assembly GCA_004027475.1). NCBI lineage: Eukaryota > Metazoa > Chordata > Mammalia > Chiroptera > Phyllostomidae > Anoura > Anoura caudifer. The sequence continues at coordinate 183,224 of PVKU01003239.1, forward strand.
CTCTCTCTCCACCCCCCCATGCGTGTGCATGCGCGCGCGCACACACACACACACACACACTGATACACAAAATAAAATTTTGGTGTATGCCAGAAGTTTTGGTGTAGTCTTTAATACAGCAATAAATAACCAAAACAATTAGTGATCCAGAACTTTCTAAATAAGGTGCAGGGCATTTATTCTTTCAAAGGAAATGACAAAGAAGAAAAAAATTCAGACTGGAAAACTATATTGGGCTAAAGAGCATTTACTAATCTCAAAGACAGCTTACAATAATTTATAATACATAAATGAAATGTTGATGATCTTTATTAATAACTGTTAGAAATAAACACTAACAGTAATACATGTCAAATATAATGTAATTTTTATAATATTAAGAGTAATAATTTTAGAATATTTAATCCTAAATTATAAAAGCAATACAAATAAGTCTTATTCCTCCAAACCAATTAAAATTAAAGAGTAATAAACAAATAAAAACTAAAGCAATAAAGCAGTACTACTTGCATTGCTAAGATAAATTTTAATAGGATGGCAGAATGACAAACATTATCTTTGTTGGAATGTGGGAGGTTAATTTTAGTATATCCTCATATTTTCTTATAGGAAAGAATGTCTTAGAAAATAAATATTTATTATCAAAAGGAAATGTACTACTTGAATGAGGAAGATGCGTAGGTGAAGCCAGCTCTTCTTTACTTAAACTGACTTTTGAGAATATAACATATTATGGGAAATCCCATCCTTTCCTCTTGTTCTGGAAAGCACATCTGAGTTCTTTGGCTCTGGAGGAATGGGACCTAGATTCTTTCATTGTTTCTCAAATATGTGTTTTTGGCCACTCCATGATGCCAAAATAGTTTTATTCTTCTATAATTACATTAAGGCTAATTGTCATATATTTGCAGTCTTTTTATTGTGTGTCTCATCAAAAAAACAGGCTCAATAAATATAGAAATTTCTATTAATTCTGCAGCATCATCCTTTCTCTAAGTATCTAATAAAACCTAATGTTAATTTTTAAACAGTTTCAGCTTTTGTTACTCATTTGGATTTCCAGATATACATAGAGGTTATTATTTGCTTTGGAATTGGGTATCTTTGCCAATAGCACAAAGTATATACCACTAATACTAACTTTCTTAAAATCTCCTTTAATCACTGAAAAATTATTTATTTCTTGTAATGATAATAGCATTGGACAAAACATTGTATAATTGCCATTTTGAAACATTTTAACTGCATAAAGACTTTAAAAATATTTGTTCAGTGTGCAGACCAAACTAGATATTAAAATGTTCAAACATGCACTGTGGTTGCATAGCAACAAAGCAGGTCTTACTGTTGATTCTGAAGACAAAGTCAAAGGATGGGACTTTATTTATAATCTCTAGAAAAAAAAGGTTACTTTATAATTAAAAAATAATTTATTAGAAAACAAAAATAAATCAATAGATATATAAAGCAGAGTGATACAAAATGACCATTTTAAGTATATGCAATAATAACAAAATTATTCAAGCTCAAACTAATAATTGCTGAAAATTAAACAGAAAAATATAAATACTTATATTCTCCGAAAGGATCAAAGTTAATTACTGTCATTTTTCTTACTGACTTTTTTCTATTGAAAAAGTTTGTTTTTTTAATTAAATTTAGATGAATACAAAACACAAGAAATATTATGTTTCTGGGGATTATCAAACCACAAATATGATATAAAACTGAATTTTATGCAGTAATAAATAACCAATATATTTAGTCCAGAATTTTTTAAATAAGGTGGAAGACATTTATTCTTACAAAGAAAATGGCTATTGAAGGAGAAAAAAATTAGACTAGAAAACTGCCTATTCTGTGCTGAAAACTATGAATTATTACTAAAAACACCTGGATATATTTTATAGTACGTGGTATGAAATATTGAATATGTTTATTAGTAATTGTTTAAAATAAGCAATAATAATATCTAATATAATATGACTTTTACTATATTAATCATAATAATTTAAAAATATTTAATCCTATAAGAACAATACATATATGTCTCATTCTTACAAATCCTTTAACAATTGAAGAAAAAGAGAACAATAATAAACTGAAGCAATAAACCACTGTTATTAACTATATATTTTGGCATTTGGAAAACAATTTCTAAAAAAGCAAATCTGAAGGTACTTGAATATAATTACACCTGTTTCTGGTTAGACTTTAAGTAAAAAGTGAAATTATAGTTGAGATTGTTTTAAAATATTTTTAGATATGCACATCCCAAACTGATAAGAAAAATTTAGCTATTATAAATTTAAATGCAGTTTTTGTGACTTTCATTATCCTCCAACCTAAAAAGTTGCAGGTTCGATTCCACTGGCCAAGGCACATGCCTGAGTTGAGGGCCAGGTCCCCTGTTTCAGGTGCGGGAGAGGCATCTGGTAGGTGTTTCTCTCCCACACTGAGGTTTCTCCCTTTCCATCCCTCTTTTCTCTCTTCTCTCTTTTCCCCCTCCTTTCTCCTCTCTCAAAAAAAATGAATAAAATCTTTAGTAAAAAAATGTTCTAGTGAACTAAATATTCTATATTTTAAACATTCAGGAACCCAATGTATTATTTTAATAAGAACATAAAGGTATGTGGGTTACTATGACCAAAACTACATAATGTGTTCCTTATTGCTTGATACTATACTGAGTATAGGATTGCTCATTCAATTCTTATCCCATGAATCAATCTATGATATTAAATTAACTTTCAATTACAATTCAGTATTTAAGAATGGAATTGTTATTCTAATTGAGCGTATAACCAGTGCAAATTATTATGGGCATAAGAAGAATGTTTTATGAATTATAGGTAGATGATAAACAAATATGATAATGTAATACATTTTAAATCTTTTTTCTAACTGTTCAATTAAAATATACTTCAGTGAGTCACCCCCTCATCCATTCCTTAGGCCAATCATTGAAATGTTGTCAATCATTAGATAAATATACATCTATATTGAACACAAAAGATGACATATTTGTAAACACTTTTCTACTAGAGTTAAATAATGTTTCTCTATATGATGAACTAATAAGCTAGTACAATTATTAACTTTGTGTTTTAGTTTAAACATAATTGTGAACTAGAACATGCTTGTTATACAGAATACACAATATGAGAAAAAATATATGAAATAAGACTGTCTGTAAAAATCATAAAAATACATTGAACCATTCTTTGATCCAAAATTAAGAATTTAGCAGCTCTTTAAATCCCCAAATATTAAGGAGTATGTATTAGGAAGATGGTATAACATGAACAAAGATATAAAGAAATTGAACATATCATCAACTCAGTGTTCTGAAAGTAACCTGACACAACAAGGAAAAAGAGCATGCTTGAAGAAGTATCAGGAGTTAACTGCATATTTTAAGAGCCTGTTATACATTAGAATATTTAGGTGTTTCTTGTGATACTTCACTTAGTTTAATCTTTATTCAACTTTATTCTGAGATAGATGTAAAAATATTCCAGAAAGTATAACAAACAAATTCAAAGATGTTATTGA